>JAJJMC010028814.1:0-14608 GCA_023531435.1 Papaver californicum
TGGTGGTGTTTGTGATCAATGGTGGTGGAGGCGGTGACATTAATGTTGGTTGGAAGTTATGGTGTAACTAACGACACTAATAGTAATAGGTGGTTGTTGTTGTAGTAGTTAGTGTTGGTGAGTATTGATGGCCACAGTGTAATTTTGTGTCATTACGACATGGATAATGTTATATTTTGGAAATATGTCGTGGTTGAACATTTTTAATTTTAAAATAAACTTGGGTATAATAAAAAAACACGAAATATGACAACTACAAAAGCACTAAAACAATTATCACTTTATACAGTAGCAACAAGAGACCGACATTGATCAAAAATGACACATAAAAACTTACATATTGTCAAGCCCGTGCCGCTATGACAAGAATATGCATTCGATGACAAGAATATGCATTCGATCGTGGTTTACAATTATAGCTTCCACACCTGTTCATTTGGGATCAGCTCCCAGATAAGATAAAGAAAGGACAAGAATCAAAGAAAAAAAGGTGATTCAAATCAAGATTTCTCCAGTACCTTATGTTATGTTAAATCACAAAAAAAAAATAGAGTCGAAAGAAACCGGAGCAATGTTGTCTCAGACTACCTGTCTCCTTGTAGTTGGATCTCCAAGTTTTTAGAATGCTCCAAAGCTCCAGTGGTTATAAAAAGGAAAACCAAAAATAATTGTCTTAGGATCATCTAATTCTCTTATAAACCGTGACATAGCCTTTTAAAACAATTATAACTTGTATCTTTCTTATGAAATCGTTTTCCTAGAATTTTAATAATATTCAAACATCACTTATCAATTTAAATATGTATTTTCAACCCAACCCATTAACAACATAAGAAAATTATGTAACATTATTCTCTAAATGCTTTATAGTTACATGTAAGTTCTTTAAGAAGTACATAAGAAAAATAATTATGGCGTGTTCACTAAGATTCGATATAAAATGGGATTAATAGTTCTAAACACTAATAGTTCCAGGTTATATTCTAAATTAATGTACTTAAAAATGTATTTTTGAATAAATATCATATTTTCACCATTTAACATCAATTTACCAATGTACTTTGTGATAGGAGTTTGAGTAAATGTTTTTTATAGTGACGAAGTTAGTGAATCATATGAAGTTAGGATTTCGAAAGCAAAATGCACAATAATGCTTTAAGGCTTTCAAGAAAACTTGGCTGACCTAGAGATTTTTATTTCCTTCAGCCCTTCACAAACTTAATGGTATACCTAAAAACTCACTTCCATATCCCCAAAAATGATTTATTCCTTCATATTCATTTTAAGAGAAACTAGGTATGAAAGTATCAGCTTTTGAATTGTTCTGCAGGAATATAATTCCTGGGATGAATTCTGAACTGAGGATGCTTCTGTTATTTTAGTGTAACAATGACTCAGGCTTGCTTGCTCTTTATGTCTTGTTGTTTTCAAAAGATATCGACAATACTTGTTTCTAAAGCAACACACCCATTTAAAATAAGCCTTTATAAAATCTTGCCTAAAAAAGGTTAGCTAAAGCTTTTAACCAAAAGTATATTTACATAACACAAATTATGTTTAACCAGGATTCAAATTTGTGTAACTTAGTAGCCTTAGCCTACAAGGAAGCTAGAAATGTTTCAACGATTAAACCAATAGAAATTGAGTTATTATATATGTTTGGTTTCGAAACTACAAGAATGTTATTTCCGAAACCTAGTTTACATAATGTTTATCCTGATGATATTGGTTTCAAAACTGATGGTATGTTTGTGCGATCAAACTTGTATATTTCTATTTTATATTTTGATCAAATTGATAGCCACGTAAATGCTATATATTTATGCCTATATTTAGGCTAGCTATTTTTATGATTAATATTATTGTTTTAGACATTTTATAGAAATTTTATAGAAATTATAAGTAAATCCGATCACAGATGAATATATGACTAAACGTAAAAGCTTAAATGGGCATTTGCGGCTCTCGACATCAGAGAGAGACAAGGGTTGTGTTAGTACACCCAGCTAGTGTGTATGCGTCTAAACATGGGATATAAGAGGCAAGAGACGTGGCAAATCTGTCAGTGTATCTCATTTCTTATAACAAAGTTATAAAACAGAGGAAGGATTCGAGCGTTATCCATTTCGTGTGAAGTAGGTCTCTTATCTGTTAAAAACCTAATATGTATATTCTATCACAATATGAACATACATAATTAGAAGCGGAAGTAAAAGAAAGGGATTATAAATACCTCCAGCCATTGATGTTGAATCCTTGAGTTTGCCCTAATTTTGGTTGCTATGAATTTCGGTGTCAAACCTTCTTTCTCAATTGTAGATGGTGTATGCAGGATATGAGAATGAATTTGGTGACCTTTCTGTTCTGTTTTCTATCTTTCTGAAAAACTAACCCTAGCCATCATAGGGCAGTTACCGATAGATATATAGAGATGGGTTTTCTGAAGGTGGGAGAGAGTAGTGGGGATAATGGGGCTAAATCACATATGTCTTTTTCCCCTTTATTTTAGCCCAATTAGAAAAAGTCTAACATTCTCCCACTTGATCCATTTCACGAAAGACTCCATATACGGATCATGGCGATTAATTCTCTTTAGAGCAAGAATTGTTCTTCTGTGTATCACAATATACTTAGTCTTTCACCACTCATACTTAACTTAATGAATAAACCATATGTTTACTCTAGGTCAAACTGTAATGATATTTCTCAACAAAATAACTGAAGTAAGTACGTACATAAATTCCAAATGAGAAATAATCCAACTAAAATAAAAGCTTTAGAAAACCATAAAGAATGTACTACATTATAGGACCAAGTCCCATCCTTACTACATGATCCTTGAATCCTTTAATATGCATGCCTTTAGTCAAGGGATCAGCTATCATCAATTCAGTGCTAATGTGTTCAATGATCACTTTCTTTTCCTGCACACGTTCTTTTATGGCTAGATACTTTATGTCGATGTGTTTACTTCGACTTCCACTCTTATTATTCTTAGCCATAAAAACAGCAGCTGAATTGTCACAGTACATTCTTATTGGTCGGCTAATAGAGTCAACAACTCTTAGCCCAGAAATGAAGCCTTTCAGCCATACACCATGTGAGGTAGCCTCAAAACAAGAAACGAACTCAGCCTCCATTGTAGAAGTGGCCGTCAAGGTCTGCTTGGCACTCCTCCAGGATATTGACCCATCAGCTAGTATGAACACGTATCCTGATGTAGATTTGCGCGAATCATTGCAGCCTCCAAAGTCAGAATCGGAGTACCCTACCACTTCAAGACTGTTTGTCCGTCTATACATAAGCATGTAATTCTTAGTACCTTTAAGGTATCTTAACACTTTCTTCGCAGCCTTCCAGTGATCGATTCCTGGATTACTCTGATATCTTCCTAATACTCCAACGGCATATGAAATGTCGGGTCTGGTACAGACCTGAGCATACATAATGCTACCAACAGCTGAAACATATGGAACGCTTTTCATTCGCTCCCTTTCAATGTCATTCCTGGGGCATTGGTCCAAACTGAACCGATTGCCTTTTACAATGGGTGCTATACTTGGTGAACAATCTTTCATACCAAATCTTTCTAAGACTTTGTTGATATAGGATTCTTGAGACAAACCTAAAATGCCTCGAGATCTATCTCTATGGATCTTTATGCCAATGACATAAGACGCCTCACCCATATCTTTCATATGAAAGTTACTTGAAAGAAATTGTTTCACCTCATATACTAATCCTTTATCATTGGTTGCGAGCAAAATATCATCCACATACAACACAAGGAAACACATCTTGCTCCCACTGACCTTAAGGTATATACATTGATCCATAGCATTTTCTTTGAATCCAAATGAAGTAATGACTTTATGGAATTTCATATACCATTGTCGAGAAGCTTGTTTCAACCCGTATATGGATTTATTAAGCTTACAAACCAAATGCTCACGATCTTTAGAGACGAATCCTTCAGGTTGTTTCATATAAACCTCTTCCTCTAAATCGCCATTGAGAAATACCGTTTTCACATCCATCTGATGTAGCTCTAAATCAAAATGAGCTACTAATGCCATCACCACTCGGAAAGAATCTTTCTTTGATACAGGAGAAAAAGTCTCTGTGTAATCGATTCCTTTCCTTTGAGTGAACCCTTTGGCAACGAGTCTAGCCTTATGTCTCTCGATGTTGCCATGCGAGTCTTTCTTTGTTTTAAAGACCCACTTGCATCCAATGGCTTTTACACCATCGGGCAACTCGGCGAGATCCCAAACTCTGTTGGATGCCATAGAGTCCATCTCATCATTCATGCCATTCATCCATAAAACTGAATCTCTAGAATTTATGGCTTGTGTAAATGACATAGGATCATTATCGTCCCTAATGTTACAATCCGAATCTTGCAGATACACTAAATAATCACTAGAAATAGTTGATTTTCTTGCTCTATTAGATCTCCTCAATGGAACTTGTTCATCCTCACGATGAACAACTTGTTCCTCCTCACGATGAACAGTTTGTTCCTCATTACCATCATGATCTATTAGATTGTTGTCAACTTGTGGAACCTCAATGGTTGGTTGTATAACACGCAATTTATCCTGAGGTGCGTGAATAACAATCAACTTACCACTTGAAAAAACAGTAGGTGGAAGTTGATCAATATCATTTTCAGGAACAATATCCTGAAATTGATCACTCCCACTAATCAAGTCATTCTCAAGAAATTTAGCATTTCTTGATTCCACAATTCTAGTGCTATGAGACGGACAGTAGAATCTATAACCCTTAGACCTTTCAGCATATCCAATGAAATGCCCACTAATAGTCCTTGGGTCTAGCTTCTTCTCTTGTGGGTTGTACACTCTCACTTCAGACGGGCATCCCCAAATGCGTACATGTTGCAAACTCGGTTTCCATCCTTTGAATAACTCAAAAGGCGTCTTTGAGACGGCCTTGGAAGGAACCCGGTTTAATATGTACGCTGCCGTCTTAAGAGCTTCTACCCATAAAAATGATGGAAGTTTAACATTACTTCTCATACTTCTCACCATATCCATTAAAGTTCGATTTCTTCTTTCTGCTACACCATTCTGGTCTGGAGAACCAGGCATAGTGTATTGGGCAACAATCCCATGCTCTTGTAGAAATTTTGCAAATGGACCTGGTGCTTGTCCGTTCTCTGTGTATCTACCATAGTACTCTCCACTCTATCTGATCTCACAATCTTAATGTGCTTACCACATTGTTTCTCTACTTCAACCTTAAACAATTTAAAGGCATCCAGAGCTTCGTCTTTGGAACGAAGTAAGTAAAGATACATATATTGTGAATAATCATCTATGAAGGTGATAAAGTATTTCGGATCATTAGCGTTCATGTCTGTACAACAAATGTCCGTGTGTATGATCTCTAATAGGTTCGAACTTCTCTTGGCACCAATTTTGTGTTTGTTAGTTTGCTTTCCCTTAATGCAACCAACACAAGTATCAAAATCAGTAAAGTCTAAAGTAATAAGTACCCCATCCTTTACCAATCTCTTAACTCTCTCAATGGAGATATGTCCCAATCTCCGGTGCCACAAAATTGAGGAGTCCTCATTCACAATACATCTTTTTAACCCAGAACTAACATGCATAGAACTTTCAGTGATATCATTTTGCAAATAAAGACTATATAAACCATCAGACAAAATACCATAACCAATAACTTCAGAATTTCTGAGAATACTAAAGCCAGAATTCGAAAAGTTAAAGGAAATTCCTAAAGGTACAAGTCTTGAAACTGAAATCAAGTTTCTAGTGAAATCTGGTACATAAAATGTCTTTTCTAAATGCAAAGTAAAACCACTACTTAAAATTAAACTGCATGTCCCAACAGCTTCCACATGTGAACTCATCTTACTGCCTGAATAGATGTAGTGTTCACTTCCCATTGGTTTCCTTTGGTTTGTCATACCCTCCAAGGTATTCGAAACATGGATTGTAGTACCAGAATCAATCCACCATGTATTATGATTAATATTAACCATATTAGATTCATAAACAAACGCTAAAAAATTATCACCCTTTAATTCAGGAATGTCATAATTGACATCAGAAATATTTCCAGTTAAAATTGCTGCAAAGAAAAATATATACATGCTTATAAATAAAAATTTGAGACTTAAACTTAATCATGATTTACCAATGCAAGTCATGTATAAAAAATATGAATCTAGTGACATTAAACTTGCCTGTGGGCTAAAGTCCTACTCAAATTAGATTCATAAACTACATGATGAAACTATTAAACCATATTCATTCCTTAATTCATGTGGGTAGATTAAGGAACATAATTTAATATTTCACTCCAATTAATCATACAAATATAATAAAATTTCCGGTGGGCATATTTCATCATATTACGTATGATTAATTACAAATTTATGTCTATTTTCCACATGTAATTTCTTAAGAAAATTTTTAAATAACTAGAGATGTTGTGGCTACTCTCTAATTACTAAAATTATTAAATCACTTGACATAATCTTTGTTTATGTATAATCCTAATGGTCATAATATATATTTCTTTAACTAATTATTTATAACCATTGCACATATCAACAAATAATAAACACCATGAGAAACCAGACGTCACAAATGTCTTTAGCACTATATGGCATAATAGACTTATTCACAACATTCTCTGTATACTATCTATCCTAGTTAAGGCTAAACAACCAAATTTCCAAGACACACATTCAAATGCACATATTTTTATTTCGGAAAAAGAACCAAGTATGCACCGTTCAGAGGGAATACCTCTGTATTCAGTATGCATTATGCATGTTGCTCAGAAATCATTAGACACTGTGTATTGTTTAAATATGTATTAAAAGCACATATGATTTACCATCATTAAAGATAAGATACCACACTCTTTGAAACAAACAGTAATAAATTAAAAATGAATCAACCATGATTGGCACAAACATCAAAGGTGACTAGCAATTGATTTCTCTAATCCCTTTAATCAACAAAATCAGAATATTCACATTGACTCTAGTATGCAAACAAATTAATTCCAATTAGAAAACCCGACAGTCTTGTCACATGATGATTCATTCACAGGAGTCAATACCCATTCACATGCAGCACTACGCATGGTTTCTTAGCAAACTTATTCTTCTGGATTCATCTCAATGTAGTCAAAAACATAATCCTATAAATGGGACTGCTGGTAGTATAGGACATTAAGACCGACATACGAACCTATATGTATATCAATGTAGTTCAAAACGAGATGTTGCCTGAATTTAACTAATCAAATTAATGTGATGAAGTTAAAAATGAATCAACGCTGTTGTTCTTCCTTCTTTCATCGGATAAAAAAAAAAATCAGCACTACCATATTACTAATCACTGTAATGCATTTTGTTCTTATGATGCGTACAGAGATTTTAATGGTTTTAACAAATATTCTTCCCATTTTGCATTAAGAATATCACCATCGTTACAGACTATTTTCTGTTCTTCAATAGTTTGTTTTATTTGTGTGATAAACGGGTTTGTCTCTATTTACACAGATACATAGCTATGCACAAAATGCTTGTTGGCGATAACAACAATGAGAGAATCACATATTTTATTGGAAAACACCACAAAACAGGAACAATTTTTCATGGGTTCTTAACAAAATTAAATCAAATCAACAAGCAGAAGAGATTAAGAATTGACCTGGTGTTTTAGGTATTTTAGTTTAACAATACATATGATTATGAGAAAACCCAAAACCCAAAACATCCATATATTAGGTATTCACAGATTCATGAATCAATTTACCCAAACCCAAAAAGAACCCAAATTTAATCAAGGCAGAGGTTAAAGAAGCTCTGATACCAAATGTTAAAAACCTAATATGTATATTCTATCACAATATGAACATAAATAATTAGAAGCGGAAGCAAAAGAAAGGGATTATAAATACCTCCAGCCATTGATCTTGAATCCTTGAGTTTGCCCTAATTTTGGTTGCTATGAACTTCGGTGCCAAACCCTCTTTCTCAATTGTAGATGGTGTATGCAGGATATGAGAATGAATTTGGTGACCTTTCTGTTCTATTTTCTATCTCTCTGAAAAACTAACCCTAGCTATCATAGGGAAGTTACCGATAGATATATAGAGATGGGTTTTCTGAAGGTGGGAGAGAGTAGTGGGGCTAATGGGGCTAATGGATCACATATGTCTTTTTCCCCTTTATTTTAGCCCAATGAGTAAAAGTCTAACATTATCAAGCAACTATTTTCCTTTCTTCTCGAAAGGAAAGGTTTCAGGCGGCATAAAGGGGATCTGGGCTATTGAGGAGATGAGTTTTGTAGATGGAAATGGATCAGAGAAGGGGATTCGGTGGTGGCTTTGATGTGAGAAGAAATTGCGGGGTTTCTGTCTAATGGAAGAATAGGTTTGATTGCCTGAATTGTTGACATGGTGGTGTTGATGCTGATTTGGATTAGAATTGATTCGAATTTGGAAAGATTGGTGGTTGTTTGTGAGACCAAGAAATATCAAGAGTGAAGAAAATGGTGGTTGTGATAATGGGTAGAGATTAGCTGATGCCGTGAAATAGATTGGGTGTGAGTTCACTGTTGAATGAATCAATGGGTTGTCTTGAATGTTTGAGATGAATGATTGAATGGGTTTTCTGTGGAGGAGTGGAAAACATGTATTTGAACTGTGAATCAGAGAGAAGAAGATGTAGGGAAGATGGCAGCGAGATGATTAGGTCTGTGGTCGGAAAGAGAAGGCTTGGTTTTAGAATTCAGGGAAGTTGTTGATGTTGTTGTCGTTGATTTTGAGGAAGAGAAGACAGTTGAAACAAGAGTGAAATGGTTTTGTTTGCTGCCATCAATTTGATAAATGGTGCAGAAGAGATGGTGTTATTTGCCAAGTTCTGAGCTATGTACAAGAGAGAATTGGAGATGGTTTTCGAATTGGTTGGTTATGGCAAAAAAAACAATGGTTGATGGTGACGATGTTGACTTCTTAGAAGCTGAATGGTTTTGATGGTTTGATATTTTGTAGGTTGTGTGATTTGAATGATGAATGATAAATTACAGAGGCATGAGCAGATTTTGGTGTTAGAAGCACCAATTTCACATGTTAGAATTCAACCAGGAAATGCACTCAAAGGGCTTGATGAAATGTTTGAAAGAAAGTAACCGGAGATGGAAAGAACAATTTTTTAGGACCCCTCAGAATTTGAGGAGACTATCCCCCAGTTTTACAAAGGTCATCAGGAAGTATTTGGTGGCACCCCTATCCATATAATTTTAGATATAGCTAAAATACCCTTACTTAATTAGAGTTAATAATTAATATTAGTTAAATTAGTTAATTGTTAGTATTAGATGAGATAAAATATTTATGTTAGAGAAGAATTATTGAAAGAGAGAGAAGTAGAAGGAGAAGAAGAGTTTTGGGAGAAAAATCTTGAAACCTAGATTTTGTTTCATAAATTCAAAATGAGTGATTCTAGTGCAAGATCCTAGTGCAAGCTCAGAGGAATCAGAACCTTCAAATAGTAGAGTAAACAAACTATTCGTTAATCTTCACAACGATCCGGAGATGGATGATTTGTTAGATGGTGAATATTTTATTACCCAAACCCAATTTCAATCTCAAAATAAGGGTTTTTACGAGATAAACGAGGATAACAACGAAGAATATGAAGATTATAATGCTTCTAATGCTTATGTATACTTGTTAATGTGGTTTTGTTGCGTAGGTTGGCTTAAATTTGATGGAAAAAAAAATCAAATTGTATATATTAGATTCGGCTAGTTAGATATAAGTTCGTCTAGTATATTGAAGAATACATGTAGTTTAACTCTGTGTTAATAGAGGCTTGGACTAAGTTCGACTACCTAATTGAAGAACACATAATATTCGGCTAGTTCGAGCTGAAACAAAGTTATGTTCAGCTAATTCGAGCCCAACATTGTCTTAGCCGAACTTTTAGTTACAGAAGTAGCGGGAACTTTTAAGTAAATAGTTTAGCAGTATATGGTAGTAAAGGGCCTAGCCGAACAAAAGTGTTCGGTTTATATATGATTTATCGACGTTGTCGAACTTATATGTTCGGTTAGATATGCATATATATGCGTAGCCGAACTTTGTAGTATTTTCACGAACTCTATAATTCAATTGGAAAAAAAAAATTGGCTAACATTTCTTTTTTGTAAATTGTAAAACTTAAACCATGCTAACCAAATATTCAGTTAACATATAACTTCATAAAATTTAAACCATTCTAACCAAATATTCAGTTAAAACCATATTGTTTGAACATAAAATAAAACAACCCAACAACACAATAACATATCATATTCACCACTTACTACATATTGTGTATAAAACGTATTCAAGATAACTTAAAACATTCAAGAAAAACGAAAGAAAGCACAACATAGGTATGCAAAGTGATCAATCTCATTGATCTCATAAAATTCTTCCACTCCTTGTTACTCTCTACTTGGTCCTAGTCTCAACAACTTTTACTCGTTTCTTCTTCTTCTTCTTCTCCTTTCGTAGGCTCATTAACGTCTCCATCTTCCTCAAATGGACCAATGTACTCACCAGCTTCGTTGTAGTATCGGTTAAAAGAGAAGTCCTTTTCCCTAAAAAAAATTCTCGGATCAAAATTCGTATCAGCCTCCATCATCCGAATCATTTCTGCCTCGGATCCTTCATCCGAAGACGAAACTTCAACGTAGTTGAGGGGATTGTCAGCACTGTTCCACCAAGAATCAGGATCGTTTATCATTTGTGAAAAATCTGGATTATCCAACATCATTTGATATACTTGTACATTATAAACTCCTTTTGGTAAATTGAAAAAAGGAAGAAAAAATTTCAGCCTTTCGAGCTGGAGAAAAAACTTCATCCATTTCATCCAACGCAACCTTTTTCTTTTATTACAACATTTCCTTTACCTTCTTTCAGAGCATAATATGGATAAACCAATGTAAATGTTCGGCTATGAATGATATATATCGAATTAACCGAACAAAAATTTCGGTCGATAATAAGAAAGTTCGGTTAGGATTAACACTACAGTTACCAACAACAAAGTAATGTTCGGAAAATGGACAAAAGCATCTTTAACCGAACATTTTGATCCCAATTTGGGACACAAAAGTTCAGTTAGTAAAATATATTATCGACCTAACCGAACTACTAAGTTCGGTTGAAAAATCAAAGTCAAAACAAAAGTTCGACTATCCCCTAAATATAATTCTCAACCGAGCTGTGCTTGTTTTCTTCCTACCAGAAAATTCGGTGGGTAATCCTAACCAAACTTTTCTCCTGCACTACCTATTGAACATTAATTTTCATGATTTCAAGTCGAAATAACACTAAAAAAACGCATAGAAATGAATGAGTTTGCCGGGTATTACCTTCTAACATTAGAATTGGAAGATTCAACCTTTGATTCTTTCTTTTGGGTCTCGATTTTTCCTCCACCTTCAACAATCGGTTTTTCTTCATTTTGTGGTATAAGTTCTTAAACCACTTCATCATTCAATTCTTCAGCAATCTTGGTAATACCAGGGTTCGGTTTAGCCATTTGAACAAGTTTTTAGTGTGATTACTAAATTAGGTTAGAGATGAGAAGAAGAGGGAAAAAAAGAGATGAAAAGTTCTTATTTTGGTAATAAAATTAGTTTATATTTTGATTTAGGTTTATATATTATTAGGGTTAGGGTTTAGGTTAAATTGGTATTAGTTTAAGAAAGGGTAACTTAGTTATTTTATTATATTATGACACCCCTTAGCTTTGTAGGACATACGGCCTAAGTGGATAAGGGTCCACTAGTATAAATTTGGGCTTATGTGACAGTTAAAAACTGCCACCAAAACATTTATGTGACAGTTTTAAAAAAAAATTGCACTGTCATTAAAGCCTCTGTTATGAAAGGGTTTATAAAAAACTGTTACGGAATCATGACTATAAGTATCAGTTTTTTCATAAACTTGTCGTTGTTGAAAACATGCAATAACATTTTTTAAATAAAACTGTCATTGACAACTTAATTTCTTTTACTAAGGTGACAGTTTCTCCATAAAAACTGTCATTAAAAACTTAACTTCTTAGACTAAGATGACAGTTTCTTCATAAACCTCTCATTATTGACAAATTAATGTAACATTTTTTTAGGAAAACTGTCATTAAAAACTTAACTTCTTAGACTAAGATGACAGTTTCTTCATAAACTTCTCATTATTGACAAATTACTGTAATATTTTTTTAAAAAACTGTCATTAAAAACTTAACTTCTTAGACTAAGATGACAGTTTCTTCATAAAACCGTCATCAGTAACTCAATTTCTGATACTAAAGTAGTAGTTTCTTTATAAACCTGTCATTGTTGGCAAATATGAGTTATATTTTCTAAATAAAACTGTCATACAACAGTCAGCTTTGTAGAAGGCTAATTTGTAACAAGCTAGTTCATGATACAGTTAACGGTGACATGCTCAGTTAATATCGAGATAATTATGGAAAGAAAATTTAGCTTTTATAAAAATTGTCATTAAATTACTCAATAAACTGTTTAACAGATAGCTAGTACGGAACTAGTAAGTTCAAACAAAATAATTTAACTAGAAGTGAATGTACTACATAATTCAAAAGACTTGATATGAAAGTAATCTTAGTACTAACTAAAAGAAATTAGCAGTGAAGTTGGAAACCACATCCATTTTTCCGAAGTGTTGATCGAAATATACTCCTGCCAATTCATGTCCCCAATCTACTCCTGCCAATTCATGTCACCAATAACAACAGCACGTGGTTTACCCATACTCTTCGTACTTCCATGATCTCTCTTTCATTGTACTCGGACATCCTATGCAAAAAGAATACAAAGTAAGTATTGTTTGAAGTAACTAACCAAAAATGAAAATTGCATTTTCATAAAATAAGTACCATTAATTAATTTCATTCACTCACTCCCCAAAAACAACACCCACCAAACCAAGCACTCAGAAGCACCACCCATTCACCATTAACAAACCACCTACACCAACTCTGTAACCCACCACCAGCACTACTCACTCACCACAAGAAACTAATAGGTATCAAAGTCCAGTAGGGGGCAATTTTCACAATAAATCAACCACATCAATATTGCATTTGAGATATAAAAAACATATCAAGTTTTGGTAAAAGGCATTTTCATTTTTTCATTTGCAAAAACCCATTCATGTAAAGCCTTCAACAAACATACCAAAGTTCTAAAATCAACAACTAATTAAGAAGATGAAAATCAGAAAGAAAACAAGAAAACTCCAAAAGTGTACTTACCATTACTGTACATATTTAATATGCACAAACATGAAAAACATTTATCAACTATGTTTCCCGAACTCAAAAGAAAATAATGTTTCTTTCTACTACTTAAATATTCACCTTGGACAACTTTCAAACTTCAACGTATGCTTTTAATTAAAGTCTATGATAATATAAATAAAACTTATCAACAATCTCCATTTATGAATAATGCCTATTAACAGCCTTTCGCATGAGGTCCATAAGTTTCAGGAATAAGAACAAAAATAACCTGATGGAATCGAGCTCTTTTCTGGAAAATCTCATCTTCGTAGGATCCGACAGCTTGAATGAAGTGCTCCACCCTGATAAGATTCGGCTACACACAAAAAGAGAAATCAGATGATTATTAAAATCAAATTCTTAAATCTTTTTCAACAATAAGGAAACTAAATAGAATGAGAAGAATTAGGCAAAACCCAACTAGGATGAATACAATCACAACAAAATACCTTGCATCCATCTGTCAAGTATCCTCCCATTGACTCAAATTCCTTTTTGTATACGGCAATCAGCAAGTTGATGGCACCCTATGTACCATTTGAGAGAGAATTCATTATAATACTCCTATGTGCAACATTGTTATGAGTTTTAAACAGAAACTAAAGATATTCAACATCAGCTAACACACAACTTGTAGTGACTAAAATTAGACAATGAGATTCTCGAGTTGTTCCGGAGATAGCAAAACTCATAAAGACAGAATATCAGAAAAACAGATAACGAACCTCACGAATTTCCAGAGTTGGCATATGAGGCAGAAAATCATTGCCAACAAAGAAGCAAAGGAAGACGAAATCGTCCACAATGCATTCAAAATAAATCTCAAATGAAGGTTTTATCATTCTCGTTTCCAATTCCAAGTACTCTATGAGAATCCATATGTTGAGAAACTGTCAAAGACGTACAAGCTGGTAAATCAAGTACCGGAAATATATACTAAAAGAAATTTATACATGAATTTACCATCCTATGAGGATTTAGGTTCACGCAGGATTAGAAAATAACCTGGTAAGGTTTTTTAGCAACAACTGCAACTTCACCTTTATCGTCAAACTCACCAGATGTCCTCTTTACCGTCCCTTCACAATCTTCTGCTAGATGACCCATCTGACCGCACATGAAGCATTTATCTTGTTGTGCAGTGAAAACAACCTAAAAGTGCCACCTAAAAGTACAATTATTAGCAGCGCGCATAGAGGGAAAGAAAATAAAAATAAACAAGAAAGATCAAAA
>JAJJMC010028827.1:0-11006 GCA_023531435.1 Papaver californicum
AAATTCTCTGTAGTGATTTCTCTTCCTTCTCTTCGTCTCCTGAGCTCTCCCCCTCCCTCTAAACACTTTCAACACCCTTTATATACTAATCATCCCGTCCAAATCTCGCCACAGATCTTTGTTTTAAATAATAAAATATTCTTGAGAGAATATTTTCTTTGACAACTATCTCGTGAACTTATTCTTGATTATGTTCTCTTTTAAATCTCAACAACCATTGAGATTTTTTTTCCCATTTATCTTTATTGTTTCCTATCTCAATGAATATTTCTTTGTCTCAGCAAAATCCGAGATTATTTCTTTCCATGTGAGAGAAAATTTCACGAGATTCGTTGGTTAATTTGATGTATTTAACCCATGTACGATCCTTCTTTTATTGGTAAGAATATATTTTGTCTTAAAAGCTAAAAATATCCTTTTTAATCTTCGATTAAAGTCTCACAGTTCAAACCTAAAGCTTTCCCGCCAAAAAATGTTTGAATGGTGAAGAAGAAGGGGGTATCCCGATCCGAATTACGGGTGTCTTTAACACTTTGGGTGCCTTTAGCAATTTATTGGGTGCCTTTATAACTTTTCGAGCCGATTTTTTCAAAAATGTTTATTTCCCCAAAACACCTACACATACATATAAACACAATATTACTACAAAATTAAGTTCCAACACTATAAAAATTGAGTGCAAATTAGACACATAAAGGTGTCTATCAAATACCCCCAAACTTATTATTTAATAGTCCTCAAACAAATCTAATCTAGAAAATGAAATCCTAACTCACTTTCGCAGGCATCGCGATTGCACTTAGCGTGTGCAATAAGCCTTTAAACCCCTAGGTGTCCCAAGTGGACGAGTTTTGTCTAGTAAGGGTTTACAAAGACGTATACCTACAAAACCTTTACTCCAAACTCTAGCTACTTGTGAACGATTTAGGGTAGACACTAAACAAGTTATTTAGTTGGCATACTAAATGCTTCGCATATAAGAATCATTACCCTATATGAGTCCAATTATTGTACACGAGTTTGAATGTAGCGTACCAAAATTCATATAAGAATGCAAAACTCTACTCAAATAATCATCAAACATTCCAGAATTGAACAGAAATTATCAACATTCACATTGCTCGGAATCAATCAAATTCAAACACATGGATAGATTAGAAGATGGATATAGAAGTAATGAATGGTGCACATGTTGACTAAGGTGAACGGTGTTTCCCATATCTGTCTGGAGGTCGCTGCCAGGATGAATCCTAATAGATTGAGATACGCTCCCACTGGTCTTAATCCCGATACTAATATCGACTCAGCTGGTATATACAAGGGCCCAAGTGGTTGATTTATTGAAAATAAAATAATTATCTTTATATTATTAAATGTACTGACAACATGATTGGATCAATTTGAATCCAAGTGCATGCTCCTTATAAGCATCTTACATGATAGTTTTCATGGATGTTGTGTTCCACGCTTGCTTAGGCGACAAAGACAAGTAGAACACACACATATTGCTATCAAAGTGTCAATACTCGTTCTTTTTTTAAAATAATAATCTAAATAATACAATAATGGGGCTTGATCTCAAACACTCTACTTTATCCTGGCGGTGATAACAATTCGATACTGGTGCCCCACCAAATCACTTAGAGAAACATAAAAAAAATTACAAAAATAAAAATAGAAGGTGATATAGTCGAGATAGACTCCGAGATATGCTTGTTCAATGATTATCATGTTATTTCTAACACTTGAGTGCATCCTTTTATGAATAGACCATTTAGCTGGGCACACCAATTCTTATATATAAAAGTTATGTTTCCATCTACCTAGAATGGTTAGTGTCATCCTGAATTTTTCACAAGTTTCTCCCTTACCCCCAAACTTAAACCTAGCATTGTCTTTAATGTTTCAAATTAAAGTGCAATACCAAAAATATAGGTAACTATAGGAATAAAGAGGTAAGTCAGAAAGATAGTACCTGGGTGAAGCGTAACAATCCTTCTTTGGAGAATAAGACAGAAAAATAAAAACAAAAACCTACAAAAACTTACTAATGTACAACAACATCCTTGATGGTCAATCAAGGTAAGAAGGGTCCTCCAGAGGGACCTCCTCAACATCACCTGCAGGGAAAGGCTCTAAAAAAGGTTTCAATCTATGACTGTTAACCTTTGAAGAACTACTACCATCTATTGTCTCAATCTCAATAGCACCATGAGGAAAAAAAATGCGAACTATAAAAGGACCCGTCCACCGAGAGCATAAATTCCCATGGAATAGATGCAAACGGGTGTCATACAGAAGAAATTTTTGACCTGGAGAAAATGACTTTCTTAAAATATTTCTATCATGCACAAGTTTTATTTTGTTCTTATACTTCTTAGCACTAACGTTATGCATCTCTACGAATCTCGTCCAACTCATTGAGCCGGAACTTCCTATGAGCTCCTGCCTTGTCAAGAAAAAAATTTAAGTTGCTTTACAACCCAATATGCTCAATGCTCTATCTCGACGGGCAGGTGACATACCTTGCCAAAAACTAGACGATAAGGTGACTTTCCAATGGGATCTTAAACGCAGTACGGTAATCCCATAAGGCATCATTAAGACTCAATGACCAGTCTTTCCGATTAGGATTAACTGTTTTCTCAAAAAATACGTTTTATCTCCCTGTTGGAAACCTCTACTTGACCACTAGTCTATGGGTGATATGGGGTAGATACTTTGTGGGTAATACCATATTTCTTCATCAAAAGACTAAATTGTCGATTACAAAAGTATGACCCTTCATCACTAATTATAGCTCGCGGTGTACCAAAACGTGCAAATATATTATCATTCAAAAACTGGATCACAACCTTGTGGTCATTTTTTCTACATGAAACCGCCTCAATCCACTTAGACACATAGTCTACAACGACAATGATGTAAAAATAACCAAAAGAATTAGGAAAAAGACCCATAAAATCAATGCCCCACGGATCAAAGACCTCAAGAACTAGAATAGGGTTCAAAGGAATCATATTTCTACAAGAATTGGTTCTTAACTTCTGGCGACGCTCACAAGTAACACAGTAACGGTGGGTGTCTTTAAACAACAAAGGCCAATAGAATCCACACTGCAATATCTTAGTAGCGGTTTTCTTAGTACTAAAATGACCCCCACAAGCATGATCATGACAAAAGGAAATAATACTGGACCGGTCACTCTCAGTGATCGTTTCAGAAAAGTGGTAAAAATAGTTCGTTCGTCGAGACTTGTGATGATTCTTTTTAGACCTAATTTTGATTTAAACTAGAAAATAAGTAAAATATTTTAATAATATTGGAAGAACTGGAACTCAGGATTCCACCAAAATCTCTTTTGAATGATTTCTATAATGATTCTTTAACAATTATATTGACTATGTTTCTTTGCCAAAAGTAGATTTCTAAAACATTAATTGTAAATCACAAGCATGGCGCATCCAAAGCTCTTAAGTCCCAACAAAAGTCATTAGAATCAAAAATAGTTACCATTCATTCATGAAATATGTCTTCCTCCATTGTTCCATTGGTTGCGTTTAGCTCATCATGCTCAAAACACTCTCAAAATATTGGTACATGGCTCACAAGTGTTTGAGAAGAAGAAAAGAAGCTAAAAATAATAAAACATAGAAATCTGCAACGTTTATAGGCGTTACAGATTAACTGTTATAGTGGAGCTTGAAGATAAATGTTGCAAAACGAAGATAAACGTTGCTGATTGGTTGAAGAAAACGTTGCAGCTGAAGATAAACGTTGCAAAGACGAAGATATCCGTTGCAGATGGGTTGAAGGAATCGTCATCGTATCACTGTTCTTTACTAGTACCAGAACTTTCTTTTTTTTTCTCCTATTTTTCTTCCCGGGCCTCCCTGCTGATTTTTCTTCCTCCTCTTTGCTATTTATAGGTTCCACAAACCATAAGAACTCATCCTTAATCGATCAGGACCCAAAAACCAATCCAAAACACATCAAATTCATATAAATCCGAGTCAGGGAAGGAAACTCTTTTCCGGCAAAAAGATGGATTTTCCAGCTTTTTTCACGGCTTTAAACTCTTGTATTTTACGTGTTTCATCCTCTAATGATTATTGCTTCACGTTAATAAAGTTTAAACTCTTTTAAATCCCTCAAAAATCGATTTCAACCTCCACAAAACTTTCACGCGTTTGAAAGTTCCTTTTCCCTCTGTTTTCTCTTTTTTGAACCAGAGAGGAAGGGGTGCCCCTATCAAGCTATGGGTGCCTTTATCAACTAGCCTGGGTGCCTTTAGTAATTTTTATCGGGTGCTTTTATCACTTTTTGAACCAATTTTTCCGCAAATGTTTATTTCCTAGAATTACCTACAAACACATAAAATAACACAATAAATACCAAATTGAGCACTAACAATATAGATAATTAAGGACAAATTAGTTATAAAAATGTGTCTATCAAATACCCCCAAACTTACTATTTGCTAGTCTCGAGCAAATCTAATCTATAAATAAATAAAAATGCTAACTCACTTTCGCAGGAATGTCGACTGCATTTAGCATATGTAATAAGCCTTTAAACCCCTAGGTGTCCTAGTGGACGAGTTTTGTCTCGTGAGGGTTTATAAGAGGTATACCCACAAAACCTTTTACTCCAAATCCTAGCTACCTGTGAACGATTGAGGGTAAACACTAAACAAGATATTTTAGTTGGCATACTAAATTCTTCGGCTATGGGAATCATTACTCTATATGAGTCGAATTGATGTACACGAGTTTACACTCAGCGTACTAAAATTCATACATAAGAAAATAAAGCTCTACTTAGATAGTCGTTCAACCACGATACTCAAAATCTATCAAAGTTCAATCACATGAAAAGATTTAGAAGATGAATATGGAGATGATGAAGTTTGCACATGTTGACTAAGGTGAACGGTGTTTCCCATATTTGTCTGAAGGTCAGTGCCAGGATGAATCCTAATGGATTGAGATACACTCCCACTGGTCTTAATCTTTATACTAATATCGACTCAGCTGGTATATACAAGGTTCCCAACGGACAATTTATTGAAAATAAAATAATTATTTATTATTTTATTAAATGTACTGATAACATGATTGGATCAAATGAATCCAAGCGCATGCTCCTTATCAGCATCTTACGTGACAATTCTCATGGATCTTGCGTTCCACGCTTGTTTAGGCAACAATAACCATTCAATATTGGTGCCCCACCAAATCACTTAGAGAAACACAAAAATTGCAAAAATAAAAACATAAGGTGATATGGTCGAGATAGACTCCGAGATATGGTGACGACTATCATGTTATTTCTAACACCTGAACTCTTTTCTTTTATGAGTATACCATTTAGATGGGCACATCAATTCCTATAGAAAAAGAGCTAAGTTTCCATCTACCTAGAATGCTTAGTGTCATCCTGAATGTTCACAAGTTTCTATACTTTGGAGTTTCATATTTAAACATAAAGGTTTCTCCCTTACCTCCTTCACTTTGTCTTGAGTAGCGCAACATTGCACCTGCAAAAGTTTCCAGGATAAATCTAACATTATCCTAAATGTTCTAAAAATAAATGATTAAAACATGAACAAGAAGAAACTGTTACCACTTGAAGAAAAGGAGTTAGGAAGGATATTATCGTGTCGTATGAGCATGGGTTACCTCCCAGTAAGTGCTAAGTTTAAAGTCTTCAATCAGACTAAGAAAGGACTAGTCACCTCATAAAATCATATATCAATAGCCGGAACAACTGTGGGTCATCTGAATCAAATAGTGCTATCATAAATAAAAGGAAACTTCTAAAGGCCCAAAAAGTGAATAAACAAAGTACAACTGTATCCTTATCTAGTGTCTTGTTTAAGACAACTACATCTAGTTTTGGTTCAGGTTCAGGCTTTATAAAAGGTCTAAATAAAATATTTTCATGGGCTGGATTTCCTCATTAGCAGGATCCGGAGAATCAGGTTGTAAAGTCTGAAGTAACTCAACTAAGAACTTAGAAGCACATAATAATAACTTGAATAATTATGGATCCTCAGAGTCAATCATATTGGACTCACACAGTTGACTACTATGAAAATGGTGGTCATTCTTAAGAAAATGTGTCATTTCTAATTTCCTAAAGTAATTAGGATTAGTCTCAAAACTTAATAACTGACACATTTGAAATTCAAACGTTCCCACAGATGGAAGAAAATATTTTGGTGGGAAAATAATTCAATCTTGGTATTGTTTCCTAGGTAAACCACATCGACCAGAGGATGGGTTTCTAACAAATGAACTTCTTTCTGGACATCAACAGGCTCAGGAAATATAGTTTGAAGATGATCTTGTAAAATGGTAGAGATGCATATGTCAAGTCCCAATTTAGGGACTTTATGCAAGGATACTTGTTCACAAGAATCATCGGTACCCCCAAACTTAGGGTGGACATTACTCTCAGATGGACTAAAAACTATTAGTTGGATTTTAGAGTCCTTAAGGTCAGAACTACACTCAGCTTCCTCTATAGAAGGAAATAAGGTGGACTTATAAACTGGTAGAAGTTCAAACTTAGTTTTCCATAGATTATAAGTGTCCATCAAATGTACAGAATCTAACAAAGTATTCACCTCATTAATAACACTATCATCGTCAACATCAAAACCAAAATTGGGCTAGGCATTTCTCTAATGGTTCTTCTAACAGAGTATTTGGTAATGACTCCTAACTAATGTTCCTATCATGTTCACCTATTCAATCGACGTGTCATCTAGCTCAAGTGGTTGGTTACTAATATTGAATATATTCAACTCAATAGTCATATTACCAAAAGATAAGTTCATAATACCATTTCGACAGTTAATGATCGCATTGGATGTAGCTAAAAACAGGCGACCGAATATCACAGGTATCTGATTCTCTAGGTCAGGGACATGTTGGGTATCAAGGACAACAAAATCCACTGGATAAATAAACTTATCGATCTCAATAAGAACATCCTATATGACACCATGAGGAATTTTCATAGACCTATCAGCTAATTACAGTATTATCTGAGTAGGTTTCAAATCACCAAGTCCTAGCTGGAGGTACACATGGTACGGAAGTAAATTCACACTGGCTGCTAAGTCAAGTAACGCTTTCTCAACACGATGGTTACCTATTACGCGAGAAATGGTTGGGGACCCTGGGTCTTTGTACTTAGGAGTTGTATTGTTCTGAATAATTGAACTCACATGACTAGCTAAAAAGGATTCTTTTGTACACTAAGCTTTCCCTTTCTCGTACACATATCCTTAAGGAACTTGGCATAAATAGGAATTTGCATAATATCATCTAATAATTGAAAGTTGGTAGTGATTTTCTTAAGAACCCGCAATATGTCGTTAAAGTTTGATTCCTTCTTTGATGGTGCTAACAGTTGTGGGAACGGGGCTCTGGGCACAAAATCTGGCTTATAAGGAACTGCATCGGGCTCTTTAGAGACTTCATCAGTCTCTTCATCTACTGGCTCAAAAGGGTGAACTACAGTATGTTCACTATCAGGCATGATTACGTTGTTGTCTACAACTTTACCATTCCTAAGGGTTCTAATCGCATTCACATGATTTGATGATTTCTCACCAAAAGATACTTCATGAACTCCTCTAGGATTGGGTTGGGTTTGACTAGTAAACTTACCATTTTCTCTTTCTCTCACACACTCAGCGATTTGACCAACCTGGGTTTCTAAATTGGAAATAGCCCGATTTTTAGCCTGGACAATCTTTTGATTTTCTTGTAAACTTTGATTGACTGTCTGTCGAAAATCTTTAATGTCCCGAGTTAATAAGGCGAGAGACTCTTCTAAACTCATGATCGTCTTATCTATCGGATTCTGAAATTGTGTCGGTCCTGAAGGATTCTTAGTATATCCAAAACTTGTGGGAACCTTAGAATTATTAGACTGACCTTGACTCTGGCCCTTAGACCAAGAAAAGTTAGGATGGTTTCTCCAACCAGGGTTATAGGTTTCTGAATAAGGGTCAAACTTCTGATGATTATCAAATCTAGTGTTATTATAAAGAGCATGGGCATGCTCTTCAACAGTCTGTCCTTCCTAAAATATCTTGGGTTCAATTCCACAACTAGATTGATTCAGTTCTAAAGATTCTAACCTTTTTGATATAGCTGTTATTTTGGCATCTGAATCAAAAGATCCTTCTACCCTATTGACATTTCCTCTACTTAGAAGAATTGTTTTCTGGGGATCCCTACTATTTTCCCGTTGCTGTTTTTTTTTGACGATTTCATTCAAAAATGTCATCGCACCATCGACAGTTTTATTTTCAAACCCACCTGTGCATAAATATTCAACCATGGTTGTTGTCGAATAATCTAAACCCTCGTAGAGGATCTTGACTAGCCTTATTTTTTCTAAACCATGATAAGGACATTGTGATAATAAGTCATTGAACCTTTCCAAATACCTATATAAAGATTCTCCCTCTTATTGAGCAAATATGCAAATCTGTTGTCTAATAAATGATATTTTGTGCCTAGGGAAAAACTTCTGGAGAAAGGCAGATGTAAGTTGTTCATAGGTTTTAATGGACTCAACAGTCAAACTATATAGCCAGGATTTGGCTTTGTATCTTAGTGAAAAAGGAAACAATCTAAGTTTCAATGCTTCATTATCTAGGTCCTTAATCCTGATGGTACTACATATTTCCTCAAAATCCCTAACATGGAAATAGGGTTTTTCATTTTCTTTTCTTAAGAAGATTGGGAGCATATGTATGGTCCCAGGTTTTAACTCATAGTTTGCTTCAGTTCCAGCCAACTTGATACATAATGGACGAGAAGTCCTAGTCGGGATCAACAAAGCTTTTAAAAGTTTCCATTGTTGGCGCTATCAAAGGACTAAGAGTAACTTCTTCACATAGTGTCAAGTTCTCAAAATTGAAATTTCCAAAAACAGGGCCCTCAAAGCGAAGATAAACGTTGCTGAGGAGTTGAAGAAACTGTTGCAGCTGAAGATAAATGTTGCAAAGACGAAGATATCCGTTGCAGATGGGTTGAAGGAATCGTCGTCGTATCCCTGTTCTTTACTAGCAGCAAAACTTTCTTTTTTTTTCTCCTGTTTTTCTTCCCGGGCCTCCTTGCTGATTTTTCTTCCTCCTATTTGCTATTTATAGGTTCCACAAACCATAACAACTCATCCTTAATCGATCAGGACCCAAAAACCAATACAAAACAAACTCAAACTCATATAAATTCGAGTCAGGGAACGGCAAAAACATGGATTTTCCAGCTTGTTTCACGGCTTTAACATGGATTTATCAACCATCCTGGGTGCCCTTAGTAATTTTTCTCGGGGGGTGCTTTTATCACTTTTTGAACCAATTTTTCCGCAAATGTTTATTTCCTAGAAATACCTACAAACACATAAAATAACACAATAAATACGAAATTGAGTACTAATAATATAGATAATTAAGGATAAATTAGACACAAAAATGTGTCTATCACTCAGGTATACATCTCCTAATAATCTGGTCTGGACAATATTTAAACGGATAAGAATCATCCCAAAAGAAATGCTTAACCTCGTCTAAAAACCTAAAATGATTTTGTTTACCCCAATGTTGGGGCATTTCACCAGTAACAAGATAGTTCACTATATTCGCATACCAAGGTAATCGGGAAACAAGGAAAAGTTGTTCATCAGGAAAACTATCCCTCACATGAGGGGAATCATCAGGGGAATCAAAAACAAGCCTAGAAAAGTGGTCTGCTACTATATTTTCTGCATCCTTTTTTTCTCTAATTTCTTGAAAAAATTCTTATAACAAAAGGAACCTAATCAATCTAGGTTTAGTATCCTTTTTGGACAAAATATACTTCAAAGCAGCATGATCAGTAAAGACTATGACCTTAGAACCTAAAAGATATGATCTAAACTTCTCTAAGGAAAAAACAATGGCTAATGATTCCTTCTTTGTGGTGGTGTAGTTCAGTTGGGCATCATTCAGAGTTTTGCTAGCACAGTAAATCACATGAAGTAATTTGTTTTCTCGTTGACCTACCATAACACCAATAGCATAATATGAAGCATCACACATGATTTCAAAGGGTAGGTTCCAGTTAGGTGCCTGGACTATGAGAGCGGTAGTGAGTAAAGTCTTAAGCTTCTGAAAAGCCTCTAAACAAGCATCAACAGAGACAAACTTAACATCTTTTACAAGCAAATTGCAAAGAGGTCTAGAAATCAAGCTAAAATCCTTAATGAATCGACGATAAAAACCTGCATGCCCTAAGAATGACCTAATATCACTTACGGTTTTGGGAACCTGTAAATTCTTAATAAGGTCAACTTTGGCTTTGTCTACCTCTATACCCTTAGAATATACGATATGCCCTAAAATAATTCCTGATTGAACCATGAAATGGTATTTATCCCAATTAGCGCTAAATTATTTTCCTTATATCTATTCAATACTAATGTCAAATAAGCACCCATCAAAAGATGAACCAAACGCTGAAAAATCATCCATAAAGACCTCTAAAAACCGTTATATCATGTCAGAAAATATGCTCATCATGCAGCTGAAAAGTAGCGGGTGCATTATACAACCCGAAAAGCATGCATCTATACCAAAGGTACCAAAGGGAAATGTAAAATTAGTTTTCTATTGGTCTTCTGGGGCAATAACAATTTGATTATAACCAAAGTAGTCATCTAACAAGCAATAATGACTATGTCCAGATAATCGTTCTAGCATTTGGTCGATGAAAGGAAGGGGAAAGTGGTCATTCCTTATGACCTTGTTCAATTTTCTATAGTCAATTCAAACACGCCACCCCGTGGTCACTCGGGTTGGGATTAACTCATTGTTATCATTCTGGACTACAGTGATTCCTGATTTCTTGGGAACAACCTGAACGGGGCTGACCCACTTACTGTCTGAAATGGGGTAGATAATACATGTATCTAACAACTTAAGCACCTCAGTTCGAACTATT
>JAJJMC010028839.1:0-10990 GCA_023531435.1 Papaver californicum
TACTTGATCCTCTTCCACGTGTCGTGCTTCTTTAATTTACTAACAATTTGCCCCCTTCTTCTCTTTTTTACAAAATCATCCAACGGTCGATCCGAGATTTTGAAAAATAGAGAAGGATTTGTCAGTTTCTTTTCCGCACGTTCTCCGAGTTTTCCGCTGGCTCTGTATTTATTACTTTTATGCACATAATTATGTCAGTTACACTTTCTCTTCTTTATGAAATCAAATCTTTTCCGATTATCTCGTTCTCCCATCTTGTGGCGGTTACTATTCTCCTTCTTTAAATATCCTGTAACTTTCTACTGTCTTTTTCTCTTTTAGTTATTGCATCTTGTTTTCCTTAATCTTTTCAAATCTTCCTACTACTCAGGAGGTCTGTTCTTGTTAATTGGTTTCTTCTCTACTTCAATTTGACCATTGTTAATTTCTTTTCTTCATGTAAGTAACTTTACTTTTCTTGGTTCGAAATTTTCTTTTTATGGCTGTGGGTCTATTGATGTAGTGAATAGATTGTGATTCTTAGGTTATGTATGAATAAAAAGACTCTTTTTTACACTATAATTATTAATAGGTAATTTCTTCATATGTTAATCTTTTCTTTCTTTCGTTTCTTTTTGCTCAGATCTTCAATATGTCTCCAAGGAAATCTGACACTACCAGCAACCAGGGTGGAAACAGGAGATCAAGTAGGACTTCTTCATCTCAATACGCTGTTTCTCGTCGAGATTCATCTACTGCTACTCCTTCTCCTGCTGTACCTCGCACCGTACGGGATTCTTCTCCCGATATTCCTAATGTTGCCCCCAAAAGTAAACGGTCAATGTCATCTTATAGCTATCGATCCATGGATATTGAAGAATTTAAAAGAAGACATAATCTTCAAGGGTTTAAAGTTTCTTTTGCGGATAGTACTTCCGATATGATGACCTATGATTCGATGAGAAAATTTCAATATACCCATCATAGGTTATTAATTTCTGTTGGTGCCTTGGAAGCTGGTCTTCATCTTCCTCTGTATGAGAAAAACAACCCTTTCCAATTCACAGTTCTTGCTACTCGCAGCAGGGCTCCACATACTCAACTTCGTTCCATCACCCAGTATAATGGTAACTGGTGGCGGATTCTCGATGAATGTACCCTTCGCAGTGAGGGTCGTACTCGTCTTACTTGCTATGTTCCCGATCCCTCGGAACGTGTTAATTATACGCCTGAGAATTTCCAGAATACTTATGGTGATGGTATTACTGTTAAGAATTTTGTTAAATGGAGTGTTAGTCCTGTTCGCAAATGCTTCCAAGGGTTTCCTCTTCTTCGAGAAGTTGATGACCCCAGAATCAAGGTAGCCCCATTCACTAATGTTGATTTTCCTTCGAATGAGAGAATTCGTCGAGAACATGATTATAGGTGGTATCGTACTCCTATTCTGATCGAGGGACCTTGGGTATATGGTGATCTCCCTACTAGTGAAATTCAACATCTTCGCAACTGCTTTCCGAACTATTGCCCCTGGAAATTGAACTTTGATGATTATAAATTTGACTTCAAGGTTCGGAATTCTTAGTTGATACCATTTCTTTATAGTGTATCGATCTTTAATGACTTCTTTAAATATTTTTATTTATTATTATTTTTTTATTATTATTTTTTTTTATTTATTTATTATTTTTTTTTGATTTCAGGTCGATCCTTCTTTGGATATTGGAATCCCTCTTCCTCCACCTGATCGTGGTATTAAAATCGTCGAGAATAGACAGATCGTCGAGGATGAACAAACGATCGAACCCGTAGTTGATGGTAAAGGAAAGCGAAAATTAGTTCTCGCAGCAGAGAGGAAGCCAAAGAGGCCCAGAACTCTTGAACTCTCAACCGAGGTTATAGGAGAGATGGTTCCCAGTACGAATAGGGGAGAAGGAAGCTCGATGGTTGCTCTTCTATTGGATCAGTTTGATCCTCTCGATGTTATTCCTGTTTCCTCGATGCCAGCAGAAATTGTGGTATCGGAACGATCCAATCCTATGGTTGCACCTTCTTCTGGTACTTCATCCAATTTTTATAACATTGTTTCTCCACTTCCATTTGATTTCGTGCTTGATTCCCCTGTACCTGATAATGGTGCATTGGAAACTTTTTCTGGCCTTCCTCAAGAAGAGGGAGATGATATTGTTATTGATGATCTTATTGATGTAGTGAATGAAGTATCTCATTCTGAAGAAAAGAATTCATCGGAGAAAGATAATGCCGAGATACTTTCAATTGGTGGTATGGGAAACATAAATGTTGAGGCTGATACCGCCATTGTTGATGAAGTTACCATTACAGATCGTACTGAAGATGAAAACCCTCCTTCCAGTTCGATCCCTCCTTCCAGTTCGATCCCTGGTGAAGTCGAAGGGACTTCTGAAGTAATTGTAGAATCGATCGCCCCTTCTGAAATTTTGGTTCGATCTCCTTCTGTTGCTGTTGAGGTCGATACTTCAATTCCAAGTGCCGATCCTTCTACTCTGAAGTCTATTTCCGATCGAATCTCCAGTGAAGGTTTCAATTTAATTGGGGATGAAGAAGAAGCATATAAATGGTTTCTTTCTCAAGAGCTTTGGAATATTTCATCTAATCCTGATATTATCAAATCTGATTCTGGCTTCATGTCTCGATTCAAGGATTCACTTAGTGCGATCCCCATGGACGAAGCTTTGGATGCATGGTCCAAGAGTGATGTTTTTGAGCAGAGATTTCCTGTAAAGCCTCCTCCAACCTTCAATGAAGTCTTGACTCTGTCTGATAGTTCATTATATTCACTTCCACAACAGGCTTTAGCCCAGCTTCAATATGGTAATGACTGTCTGTTCAGTGGTTATAAATTTTATAAAGCTCGAGCTACCATGATGAGATTGATATTCAGGAAAGAATCAGCGGAGATGAAGGAAAAGAATGTCTCCTTACAACAGGTGAATGATGAATTACAACAGCAAAATACTCTTCTTCAACAACAACTTCAACAGCTTCAACATCAACATAATGATCAATATCAGCAACAACAGGATCGTCTCCGAACTATTGAAGGTCACAATCAAGATCTTCAGAATCAAAATCAAGGTTTATTTTTCATTCCTTTTTAATTACTATTTTATTTACTTGATTTATATGAAACTTTTAAATTTTATACTAGGTCCAGTGGAAAATATGGAGACATTATTTAGGATCGAACGTAGAATGGTACAATTGAATAAACATGCAAGGGAAGTTTTCAAAGAGATGAATGTGGTTAGAGATAAACTGACTCAACTGAACGATAGTTCTGATTTAGCCATTTGGAGGCGTAATAAAGCAGAATCAAAATATCGAGAAGTTGTAAAATTGCTAACTCACAAAGAATTAGAGTTTAAATCTGTTGTCAGAGGTACATTTTTGGTTTAACTGATTTTATAGCTCTTGATATCATAAAATTTGTCTGATGTTTTCTTGTATTTTCAGAACTGGAGACAAAGTTAAATGAGGCTAAGAATCGTGCAACACAAGCAGAAACTGAGCTTAACTCAGCAAAAGATTCAGTGAAAAAGATTACTCAAGAGTTAAAGACTTCTGAATATAATGTGACTCTTAGCGCCACAAAAATTGAGGATTTACATGCTCGACTATCTACTGAACTTTCTAAAATCAATGCTCGTGATCGAGAGATTAATTCATTAACTGCACAACTAAGTGAAGAGAAAAATCAATCATCACATCTTAGTACTCAAGTAGCAATAGATCAGCAAAAGATCGAAGAGCTTCACAAAGAAATCAACTTTGGGCGTGATTTTGTGCAATGGGTCAGGCAAGAGGCTAAAGCGAAAATTGCGATGTCCTTTAATACTGCTTTAGATCGTGCAAAATCCGATCCCTCAGTGCTTAATAAGCGCGCTCCTGTGCCTGCAGTTCCTCCTCCACCATCTCGATCCGGTCTTCCTGATATTTGATTATATTCTTTGTAGTTTCATTTTCTGTTAACTCCTCCATCTTGTACTTTGTGTGTTTTTTCAAAGATTTTCTTTTGTAATTTTTAGACTTGCCTTTTATGCTGTTCCCTGCACAAGAAAATATGATTAAGTAATCTTTTTGGCTATCATATGATTTTCTAAGTCTCATGAATCGAAGTACTTTTTACCTCAAATCATGTTGTTCGAGATCCCACACATACGAAACAAACCCGGGCCAGGGGTAAGATACAGGGTTGGTCCCGAACTGTACTCTGAAAATTGATAAACCAATAATTAGGAACCCCTTCTTGATAAGAATTTCATTGTTAATAAAATTCTCTAAGGATAATGTTCACCTTTTGTGTATGATTATGTCGTCAATCGCAACGATATCCAGAATATGATGTTTCTGGATTGATTTTGAGCGCTCAGAGTATATGAAATTCCGTGATTAATGGAATTTTGATTATCATAGTAATCTCCAAGATTTGACATTCCTGGATTCAAAGTATATGACATCTCGGGATTAATGGAATTATAAAATTCTCCATGGTACGATGCTCCTGGAGTGATTATAAAAGAAATTAATGAATTAATTGTTTATGTACCTGTTTTTTGCGGTGTTATTCACAGATAGTAAAGCTTTAAATATTGTGCATTCCACGGATGCTTTAAAATTTCTCCTTGCAAATTCTGAAGATAGTACGACCCTTGTCCTGCCGGTGCTTGAATCACATATGGTCCATCCCATGTTGGTGCGAATTTTCCTGCTCTTTTATCCCTTTGATGTTCTGTTATTTGTCGGAGGACATATTGACCTTGGACAAAATTTCAGGATTTTACACGCTTATGGTATTCTCGAGCTAATCCCCTTTGATAATTCTCCATTTTTTGGAGTGCCACTTCTCTTCTTTCTTCCAAGTCATCCAATTTTTGTAACATGAGATCTGAATTTAGGTTTTTCTCCCATGCTTCTGTTCTGGTTGTAGGCAAAATAACCTCTGTTGGTATCACTGCTTCTGTTCCATAAGCAAGAAGATATGGTGATTCTCCAGTTGAAGCTTTTCTTGTGGTTCTATATGCCCATAATGTGTTATGTAATTGTTCGCACCACCTATTATAATATCCATCCAATGGTTTTCTTCAGATTTGTTGCGATTGTTTTATTTGTGGATTCTGCTTGCCCATTACTTTGTGGGTAAAAAGGTGTAGATTTATGTTTTTGAATATTATATGTTTCAAATAACATATCGATATTCTTCCCTTGGAGTTGCTTTCCATTATCAGAAACTATCGCTGCTGGAATCCCAAACCTACAGATGATATTCTCGAATAAAAATGTAAAAACATCAGTATCTCTGATTCGCGCTAGTGCTTTTGCTTCTACCCACTTGGTGAAATAATCGGTGGCCACAATTAAGTATTTTCTTTTCTTTGTGCCTTCAGCTAATGGTCCAACTATATCGAATCCCCATTTTGCGAATGGCCATGGGCTAAGTATTGAATTTAATTCCGTAGCTGGTGCTTTGATTTTCTTACCAAATCGCTGACATTCTTCGCACCTTCGAACCATTTCTTCCGAATCTTTCAACATGGAAATCCAATAATAACCCTGCATTTTGGCTTTTAATGCTAGCGATCGTCTTCCGCTATGGTTTCCTGCATCTCCATAATGTATTTCTTTGAGAATTCGTAATCCTTCTTTCCGTGATAAACATCGAAATAATGGTCCAAGAAAAGAGTGTCGATAAAGAATTCCATCTCTAAGTTTGTAGCTGTTTGATTTAAGTTGAATTTTCCTTGCTTCTTTAGAATCCGTTGGTAATTCTTTAGTTTGTAAATATTGATGTATCGGGACTCTCCAATCTGGCTCACTTGGTTGATCATTTTCTTGTTGCGATGGAAATATGGCATTTTGTATGGCTGAGTCATCGATACCGTCTTTTTCTATGTTATTTAATACTTGTGCTCTTATGGATGGCTCATATATTCTCCCGATTTTTAGTGCTTTAGTATTTGGATCATTTATCATGGATGAGATATATGCCAGTGCGTCCGCATGTCGATTTTTTTCACGAGACAGATGTCGAAAAATAATATTTGGAATATATACTGTTAAACTTTGTACAAGATTTTTGTATCGTTCCAAGTCCTCATCGACCGTTTGATATTTTAACTCGATCTGTCTAATCACCAGCTGCGAGTCACTGGTGAGTCTTACATCACTTATTCCTAATTCAATAATGAGTTTGAGAGCATGGACCACTGCTTCATATTCTACTATGTTATTCGTATGTTCTTCGAACTCAAGTCGAAATGAGTGTACCATACGTTCTCCCTTTGGCGCTGTAATCACGATACCTATTCCTGCTCCTTCTTTATTTCGCGACCCATCAACAAAAACCTCCCAACGTTGTGAACTATTTGAATCTAGTATCTCTACTGGTTCTTCTTCTTCGCACCCCGGTAGTCCTTGAATTTCATACTCTTCCTCGATTGGAAAATCTGCTAAAAAATCAGCTAGAACTTGGGATTTCTGCGCAGTTTGTAACTCATAAACAATGTTGTATTGTTCTAGCTGAGCGTTCCATTTTGCTATTCTTCCTACCTTCCCTGTATTCTTTAAAACTGATTCCAATGGAGCTTTGGTTAAAATACGAACATAATGAGTGAGAAAATAAGTGCGTAACTTCTGAGTAGCAAATACCACTGACAAAATTAATTGTTCAATCTTTGTATAATTTCTTTCTGCTGAATTCAAAGTCTTGCTGATGTAGTATACAGGTTTCTCGATTTTCTCATTCGTTCGCACCATTACTCCACTAATGGCATTTTCTGTTGCTGCTATGTACAAAGTTAACATTTCTTCTGGTTCTGGTTTTTGTAATGCTGGTAAGGTGGCAAGATGTAATTTTATACTTTGAAATGCTTGCTCACAACGATCGTTCCATTCAAATTTATTTTTCTTCTTAAGTACATCAAAAAAGGGTTTACATCGTTCTGATGACCTTGCAATAAATCTACTTAGTGCAGCCAAACACCCATTTAACTTCTGTACACTCTTTATACAGTTTGGTGATGGCATATCCGTTATTGCTTGTATTTTTGCTGGATCAACTTGAATTCCATCTTTTGTAACCAGGTATCCTAAAAATCTCCCTGATGTAACACCAAAAATACACTTTTCTGGATTTATTTTCATCTTATACTTTCGTAGTGCACCAAAAATTTCAGTCAGGTTTCGCAAATGATCACCAGATAACTTGCTTTTCACTAACATGTCATCCACATAAACTTCTAAAGTTTTTCCGATCCATGGTTTGAATATTGCGTCCACTAAACGTTGATATGTTGCTCCTGTATTTCGTAACCCAAATGGCATTCTGGTGTAACAATACAATCCTCGTGGAGTGAAGAACGATGTATGTTCCTGATCCGCTTCTGCTAACGCTATCTGATTATATCCAGATTGTCCATCCATGAATGATAACATCTCATGTCCTTCAACAGCATCTACTAGTTGGTCGATGTTTGGGAGCGGGTAACTATCTTTTGGACATGCCTTATTTAGATTGGTAAAATCTATACAAATTCTTACTCCACCGTTCTTTTTCGGGACAATTACCATATTAGAAATCCATGTAGGGTATCTTACTTCTCGAATGAATCCTACACTTAAAAGTTTTGCTAATTCTTTTTCCACTTGTTCATGATATTCTGGTGCGACTTTTCGTATCCGTTGGCGAAAAGGAATTGCATCAGGATGTATGTTTAATTCATGCTGGACGATGCTGGGATCGATCCCCGGCATGTCTTCTATTCTCCAAGCGAACACATCCATATATTCACAAAGCAATTTGACTATCTGTTGTTCCACATCTGATTTTATTAACGTCCCAATTCGCACTTGCTTGGGGCATTCTATGGTGCCGATATTTATAATTTTTGTTTGCTCTACTGGGGTGAAAACTGGTTTTGGAATCCCAATTGGAGTTGGGGTTCCCTTTAATTGCTACTTAGCCCCTTTTTGCGGCTGATTTTCCACATTTTCTTGATTTTTGCTATTCTCTCCTTTGTCACTTTCTATTTTATTTTTTGCATTTTTTTCTAGGTATTGATTTATTTCCTCTTCCTTTGCTTTAATTCTTGATTCTTTTTTCTTTTTACATTGTAAATGCTCCCGTTCTTCATTTATTCTTGTCTCCATCATTACACAAAGTTTAGCATCTTCTTGATCACCCTTTATCTCCATCTCTCCTCGCGGTGTTGGAAATCGTAGATACTGATGATAAGTTGATACTACACCTTTTAATTGATGAACCCATCGTCTTCCTATTATAACATTGTATGGGGATGGTGCATCCACAACACTAAATCTTGTCAGAATGTTGATCGGTCCAGCCGATACTTCAAGATCAATTTCTCCCTTTGGCTTGGACGATATCCCATTAAATCCATAAATGACAAATCGTGAAGTGATGAGTTGATCTTGTTTAAAACCCATTTTACAAAATGTATTGTAGAACATCACATTTAATGAACTGCCCCCATCCAAGAGTATTTTCTTGACATTCCAACCAGATATCAATAATGTCAACACAAGAGGGTCATTATGCATTTCAATTTCTTGATTTACTTCTTGTGCAGAAAATGTTAATGGATGTGCCATCCAATCCTCCCATAACTCTACTTGCCTTCCTTGAACTCTAAAGGCCTCGTGGTTCCGAATTCTCTTGCACAACTTCTTGTTGATTGCTATATTCAAATCTGTATCACACTTTTCCACACATGAAATCATATTAATTGTCTGTTTGTTATATGGAATATGTATTGCTTTGCCTTCATCATATTTTTCTGATGGTTCAATTTTTTGAACAAATTCCTTTAATTCTCCAGCATCGACCATTCTTTGTACCAATGTTATAAAATTTCTACAGTTGTCTGTTGTATGTCCTTTATAGTTATGGTATTCACAATAGTCTTTGGAGTGTTGTGTATGTTCCGGTTGATTTCCCTTAGTTATTGGCCATTGAAAACCTGGTTGATTCTTCAAAATGTTGAATAACCTGAAATATGAAACATTAAGCTTGGTAAAAGTTCTTTCTCGAAATTGTTGAGCAAAATTTTTTCCATTTCCTCGTCGAGGATGTTTTGATTCTTTTGATTCAACTTTTGGAGGATATTTCCTTTTCTGTTCTGGTAATTCTTCAACTGAATTTGTTCTCCTTGTTTTTCATTGATTTTCAGAATTAATTCTCGATCCTTGATCCTGTATATCTTGGAGTCTTGCACATGTTTCTATTATTTCTCTCAATTTGCCTTCAGTTTTTGGATTGTTTCGATGGATTTCAACGAAGAGCTGACTCTTCCGATCTACAATCCCCCATTTGTAATGGTTTATAGCTGTCATAGGGTCTAAATCACCTATTGCTTGACATATTGAATGCCATCTAGTTGTATAAGATCGGATCGATTCTTCCGGCCATGACATTAAAGAATAAAGTCGGTCCTCCCCTAAATCAATTGGTCTGTTATACATGTATGCCTCTAAAAATTTTCTGGCCAGTTGTGCATAAATATTGATAGAATTTTCCGGCAACCTGTCGTACCATAATAATGCTGTCCCTGTTAAACTTGACGGAAAACATCTGCACATGATTGCTTCATGAACATCCCATCGCGTCATTACTCGGTTATAATACTTTAAGTGCGATGTTGGATCCTTGGTTCCATCGTAACATTCAAACGCTGGAATATTATATTCTCTTGGTAATGATACGCGCGTTAAATGTTGCGCTAACGGTGTTCGCTTTGCTTCTTTCAATACCTCTTCTATCCTTCCCCCCTCTTTATTCTTTAATCCTTTAATTTCCTCCTTCATTTGTTCCATTGCTTCCAAACATGTTTCCCATTGGGTTCGTTGGAAGTTATTTTCCTGTTGTCTTCTGACCCGAGATGTCGATCCTGCTAACACTATTCTTTGATCTGGATTCCGCTGTTCATTTCTTGATATTTGTCTACTCGACATCGGCTCCTGATTTCGTACTCCAGTCACAGTTGGTCTTTGTTCTCGCTGAATTACATCTTTTAAAACTTGATTTTCGGTTGCTAGTAACTCAATTTGATGGTTGCTTGCTCTTTGCTCCTTTCTTATTTCCTTTATTTCTTCTAATAGGTCCTGTATTTGTCGTGTCTTTCTTCGAGAACTCTCATGATCTGAAGAGAAATTCTGAACCACAGTATTTGACATCAATTCTTGACTTGGGGTATGATTTCCCTCAATATTTTGTTGTTGTCCTGAATCACTTCCTTCTTCTAGTCTATTTTCCAAGCCTTCATTACTATTTTGATTCCCAGAATTCGCGTCTTGAGACATATTTTCTAGAATTTGCTGCTTCTTCACTATCTTGTGCCTTCTCGATCGTTTTCCTTCCTCGATATCTAAAAATTTCTCAAAAAATTAGTCAAATGAACTCTTATCTATTAAATCATAAGAGATTCTTATTATTATTTTAACTGTAAATTTTCCCTATCACATATCCAACTTTTCCTCCTTCAAAAAATTTTTGTTTCATATTTTTATCTATTTTGTTCCTCACAAGGTATTTTTCACGTTAATAAAACATACTTATGTAAATAAACCTTATTTTTCATATCTTGTAAAATTAAATTTTCCCATATTTTCTTACAAAAAAAATTAAAATTTTTTTTTCCCTAGATGATTCATTAATAAAAAATCCCTTTTTTATTTTTCAGGTAGGATAAATCCTTTTTTTCAGTCCCTGTTTCTAGCGCCAAATTGTTTAAGCCAAAAACTCCTTTTGCTAAACAACCAATCAAACTTGGATACAAGTTAAATAAATGTAAACGAATAACAGAGAAATATCTTTTAAAGTAATAATGAATCATCTTTTTCATAAATTGTTTCAGCTCAATACAATAAATCATCTAGGTTATGTAATTTCTGGGTTTATAATCTTTACACCTTTTCATTCAATACAGAAATTCAAACATTATACAATTACTTCACATAG
>JAJJMC010028848.1:0-19809 GCA_023531435.1 Papaver californicum
CCGCACTTTGCTGCCACGTGTCAGAACAACTTTTTGCTACTCACACCTCCTAGGCTCCTGGTATTAACTGGAGTGTTCCGTTCTTAGTTCCGGTTATGTTTGATAAAGCAAAAATGATAGATAAAAGTGAAGTGTTCTGTGTGCAATTGCATTAAGAGTTCAAATATTTTAGATGATTTTTCTTTATCGAATTCAAATTTATAACCGGATGTTGTGTAATAATCAACAGCTCCCAACTCTTTCATGGTTTTCTTCTTCTTTGTACCTCTTTAGCGACCTATTTTTAATGCAATTTTCCCTTCTCCTATCAAAAAAATGAAAATTGATAGGCTTATCGAAAGTTTATATTTCATTCATCTAAATTATTCAAATATTTAAAGACCTAGACAAATAAAGCTTCCACGTTAAACGGTAAGGAAATCCTCATTTTTTATTGGTAGAAATAAGGCTTTTGTGGTTTTTGTAAAACGAGAGTTTTTATGAGAACATTTGACAATATATTATTGGTTTAAAAAAATTAAGAAAGAACATAATAAAAAGGGAAATCCTGCATTATCGTGTTTTAAACTCTAAAGAATAGACATCAAAACTAAATTCAATTTGGAATTCTTAGATTTTGATTCCAAAATCGTAAACCTACCATATTCAGAAACCGTGACTACATTAAAAAACTAAAAAATATAAAATCAAATGTAAACCTAATTAAAAACAAAATTTTGATAATCTATATAAAAGCTCTAATATGTAACCACGTCCTTCCTTTATTTTTATCACTTCAGTGTAGTCTGTTAGATCTCTCCCACCTAAGTAATCATTAATTTCCAGAGATGATTTTGTTTTTAGTATCACATGCTTCTGAAAGGAATGCTCTTAATGCTCCAAATCCTCTCTAAAAATAATTAGTCATGTATAGTGCGCTTTCTCCACTAACCTGTTCTCTATGTGTTTCATTTATTGGAGTTGCAAATGGGTTGACACGGGCGAAATATTATTTTTGCACATTCTATTCTTTGGATTGAAGTCATTGAACTTTAACATATCTTGGACATTTGAATAATTATACAATTTTTTTTATGCTCACTATCCAAGTGAAGTGGCATATGCATAGTTATCCTTAGTAAAACTTATCAGTGGGTTTCCTCTTACCTGCTTTCTTTCCAATAGCTAAGTCTTGAAGAGTTTAGAAAAAATTGTGTGCCGATGCAACATGGTACAAAATCGTGCAAATACTTTGATGGTCTGGGGCACTGTGGGGTGTGCGACCGTACAGGCCCAACTCTGCTGAGGGTCAATTTTTTTATTTTTCTCTTTTCCAACATTCACAAATTCATTTTCAACCCAACCCACCGTTCAAACATCCCTTATATTGTATTTTTTGGTTACTTAAAAAAAAAATCCTTACCAAGACTCAAACTTATAACCTCCAAATGCTGTTATAAGGAATAATCCATTAAGCTACCCTTTTGTTGTTGCTTCACATTAGATACATATTAGTTTATTATCTTGAATATCAATAAAAAAAAATATTTAATATTTTCTTTTTTTTCTAATGGAGTAAGTGTTACCACCCTCGGTTAATATAAGTTTTTCCTAGTCCATTGTCTATAATTTTACAGATTAAATAAAAGCTATTAATATTTTTATTTATTATTGTTATACAATTATAAAAAAAAATCAAATTTATATAAGATCCTATGAAAAAGTTCGCACATGGTCTTTTAGGTTTAGGATCGACACGTATCCAGTAGGAAGCACATGAGCTTGAAATGAATGGTACGAGTACAATTAATTGTGTATACTTATTTTCATTGTATTGTAGTTCTCTTTCTTTTCTGAAGTGGTATCTACTTTTGTTTTAATTTAAACTGGATTAATATCTATAAATTTTTCAAAAAATTAATATGTTAGAATTGTGAAGGGGTAGGGTGAATTTGTTGTGTAAGGGTGAGTATTGTGGTTTTAACTATGACGTTCAAACGATCTTGAATCAAGACATTTTTATTAATACCAGATTTTAAATTAAACTTGCATTTAATATGTTGCCAAGAGGCAACTATAACATACCCTCATATACCAATATGAGAGAACATCGAATGTCTTACATGCAAGGTTGCTAATGATTTTAATTTGCAAGATTACGGATGACAGGTCAGCACCTACACCTTAAAATGACAAGAAATTCTCTTAACCTCATCGTAGAGTTATAATCTATCTTACAAATAGTGCAACAACAAATTCCGCTATCGTTTTATTTTGTGAAAAATTATAATTATTATGAGAAATTAAATATGCCAAATGCGTAGCACAGATTATATGTCAGTTTTGTTAAAAGAAAAAGAAGGTTTAATGCATTGCGTTCGCCCCGTCATACCAAATCAAAATTCTTATCAAACCGGTTCGTAGCACGGTTTATATGTCAGTTCAATTAAAAGAAGGTAACTGTTACGAAAAGTTAAATATACCCGGTGCATAGCACGGGCACAAGTCTAATAAAAGAGTAATATCGTAGATTAAAAAGAACATGGGACTAGAGGTGTAAAATGGGTCGGTCCAGCCCAGCACAACTTAGTAGGATGGATTCATATCTTCTTCCATGTGAAGGTGAGTTCGACCCTGTAAAGCATAAAATCATCGATTAATCATACTAATTTTTTCTACGTACGAGGTAGTATGTAAGCTATAAATAAGTAAAAACTACTACCAACCCCATACTATATGGGTTATACATTAGGAAACCCCACAAAATGGATCCCATATGATCTACTCCGTACTTTTGGAAAAATGTTATTACTAGATCCAAAAACTTATTTTCTATTCACTCTAGCCCAAAACTTACTTTATACATTTTGTAATGAAAATTTTACCCTTTTTTATATATACAAGAGTAAAATCAGAATATATTTTCATTTATCCATTCTCTTTCTCTTTCTCTCTCTCGGCTCCATCAACACTTGTTCTTGAGATTCACTGCATAATCGATGAAGAAAACTTGATGAAAATCGTCAGCAACAACTGGAAATGAGGATTTAATCATCAAATCATGATGAGAAAGATAAGTTTAATAAAACTATTGATTTGTTGATTTCCAAATTGATTTCAGAAGAAATTTTTTTTTGGGTGTATTTTGAAAACCTAATCGATCTGATTTTATCTGATTTTATTCAAAACATGATGAGAACATAGATTAATAATTATTTCATCTTGATCTCTATTTTAATATGGAAATTTTTGAAAAACTGTGAGACCCTACACTTTTACTTGGGTTTAACTAAACCCATTAGTCAAATTCTGCATTTAAAGTGCCTCAAACTTTAATAATCAAATGCCTTTAACACTCTTAGTTTATCCCCTAATAATACTAATAGTTATGACTAGTAGATGTTATGAAAAATCTAGATATTTTAAGCATGAGTTACATGTGTCATCTAAGGAGCTAGTCAGGGGCATTTAAGTACTTTGGTAGCATTAAAACTAAAAAAATATAAAAAAAATAAATAAATCAGGGAGCGAGCGGATTTCTTCTTCCTCCTTTTTTCTCCCATTCCCTTTCTCTGTGACTCACAAGTTCTTCTTCTTCTTCTTCTTCTTCTTCTTATTTCTTTGGAGAAAATTTCCATAAAACTTGCTAGAAGAGGATGTAATTTTTCTTTTTTTATTCTCCTATTTCTCTCTAATAGTTTCCGATTTGTCTTTCTCAAACAAAGAAGATTAGCAAAATATTTGAGAGATTGATGAAACTAGGGATAAAAAAAATCATCAAGGGAGTTTATGATGTCAAACTATGGAGTTGGTTTGCAAGCAAGCAAAGGTAAGGGGGTTTTTACTCAATGATTTCGTTTTTAACTTAATTAATGGTGATTTGGAAAGTTTATAATGTTGGAACTAGGGTTATTCATGTTAAAATTTGGGGTTTCTTCTTAAATTTGTTGGTAATGTCTATTTCATGCTAAATTCTTGTATGGTTTGGTGGAGTTCATCCAATTCATGTTGCATTGAAGAGATTTGCTCATTTCCTCTTTCTTTTCACTGTAAACCCTAATTAGTCTGTTTTTGTTTTACTGATAGCATTAGACCCAGTGGTTGGATTGTGATTAAAGTTTAGTATGTTATGATTAATTATGTGATAGATGTTCTATAAAAATTTCAACAAGATCAGGTCATTTTTGCTACTAAAAACATTGGATGAACTGAGACTGCATTGTGCTGAATTTAAATCCTAGATAAACTAACTGTTTGTAGTGTTTTTCATTATCTGCTTATCAAAAAAATCTGAAATTTTGGTATGATGTTTATATACATGAAGGTAATCTATTGTAAAAAATTATGGAAGTTCTGATCAATTTAGGTACCCCAAAGTGTGAGTTCAACGTGAAAGATTTTTTGTACAACATTAATGTAAGCACTCATGTTATGATGTGTATACATTCTTATTGAACCGTGAAATGGTGTAATGTTTTAGTATTTTGTATTACCATAATCCATAAGGTTATTGTGAAAATTTCATTATGATCCGACATGTATGCATTATGATTTTGGCAAAAACAGTAGATGATGTAGGTACGTGCTTGTAAGTTCAATTTACTAATTTGGGTTGTATGTGTTTGGAGCTTGATTTATGATGGATGTGCTTGAAATTATAAATGGTTTGAAGTATATGGGTGGTGAATTATGGATTGTTTCACAGGGATTTGCTAGTTGTGAATAATGTTGTATAAAGTCTGTAGCTTTATGTGAACTTTACAATTTTGTTGGACACTTTTAAAATCTTGAAAGTATATTTTTGAATCTCTTGGTTATCTTGATCCCTTGATTCTCATTTATTGGTTGAATACCAATTAATTAAAAGAAATTTAGGGCAACTTGGTTAACCTGCTAGGTACAATCTACTAATTTTCATTTGAGGGAATGGTACTATCAAGAGTCGTATGTTCATTTTCATTGTGTTTATTTAGATGGGCTCGACTACAATCAGATCAGAAGGGGTCTGAATTAGTGAGCATATATATGTGGATCAAGGTTTCCTTAAAATGCTACATTCTTGGCATAATACATAAACTTAACTGCTACTTATAACTTTAGCTTAGCCTTAGATCTGATATTTTAATATAATGCTAACATTAGTTCATTTGTGATATGTGGATGCTTGCTATAACCATTTCCTTCATAGTTTAAATTTTATTGTTATCCTTGTAAAATAAATTTTGGCGCGGACAGTGGAGAGAAATATAATGGAAAATTTGGGTGTTTAGTTCCAAAGCTTGTAATAAAAATACAAATTGGAACTGAGTTAGTATTTTACTTATTTTTTTTTACAAGTTCATATATTATGTAATTCTAAATAATAGACTACTCAACGTCAGCGGACCTTGGTGTAATTTGTTGGCTTGTATTGCGATATGGTCAAGTAGTGTAGCTTGTGAATTAACTATATGTTTCTTATTAGAGTACATGATAGTTTGAATATTTGAATGACAGGGGTCTTTGGTAAGATTTAAAGATATAATGTGGCTTAGTACTTTAAGTTAAATGATTGAAGAAGTAGGTCATAAATTAGTTCTCATGTGTTGAATTTAAATGGTGCATGGGATCTGTTTCGTTATGTCTTTTCTTGTATGTTCCCAGAAAAAGCAGTTGGATTCGATGTTTAAAGGATGTACATCGACTATATATAATGTTTGTAAACCTACTTTGATTTGTTAGTTTTCCTATATCCTTCAGAAAATCAAGTTACTGCTAGTTCATATGACTACAGTTTTCTATGGACAAAGGTGTTTGATAAGTTTGGGATGGAAGAAAGTTAAAAGAATTTGATTGCATGTCAAGTGGTAGTTGTTTCTATGCAATTCATACCATCCAAAATAAGAGATAATTGCTACCATTGAGGGTAGTTCATATTATCTAAATAAATAGTAGCTGAACTACGATCGCGCTTGATCCCTTCGAGCTATGGAGGAGGGTACGTAGGCAGCCGCTCTGTGGTTCAATACAAGGTTGTTCATATCATCTGAAAGTGTTGGTTGTTGCACGGAAGTTCATATCATCTATTCAGAGGTGATTGCAACCTTCGCAGATATATATCGTTTGTAAGAGGTAGTTGCAGTTCTGGCTGTTCATACTACCTAGTGAAGAGATGATTGACGTTTTCCAGTTCATATCATCTAATATAAATGTGAGATAGAGATGATTGTTGCCTCTTCAAGGTCATTCATACCATCTGATAACTGTACAACCCGTAAGACAATAGATGATTATTACCATTCGAGGTAATTTATATCATCTGTCTCGACACGTGAGTTAAGCAATTGTTATTATCATACGAGGTACTTCATATCATCTGAGAGGAATGGTTGTTGTTTATGATAACAGTTAATACTATTAATTTGGAAATGATTATTAACTCTTTTGAGTAGTTCATATCATTTGAGAAAGATGGTATGTTGAGCTTGACCTAGTTCTGTGAGTTTGCCAGAAAATCTGTTTGCAACGGTGGTTGGTATCCCACTACCCTTGGCACTGGGACTAATCACCCCCTCACCCGTGTGGTACGGAGTATGTTGTCATGATCCGACTCACGAGTGGAAGACCGTGCGACCCGGTAGGCTGGAAAGAGATATTGTATCTAAAATTTGGTATTCGTTTGGGAGATAGTAATTACCCATTGTGGTAATTCATATTATTTGCTGTCTTAAATAGATGTTAGAAACTGCAGAGCAATTTGAAAAATTCGATGACCCTCGATGTCAGTATTGTGCTTGTCTGCTTATAAAGCAGTTCAGATGAACAATTTCTTTGAAAGACAAAATATTTAGCGAAGCTAGTAACCGAATTGATAATTTGATAAACATTTGCTTGGTAAAAAAATCGAATTGGTCCGAAAAATTTGAAAGCCCGGTTTCTCGAGTGGCGAATCTGGAAGTTGAAGCTGGCCAAGCAAGTCATAACCCGACCCGTTGGAAGCGAAAATTTTCCGGTCCGTCATAAAAATTTAGTCAACAAATTTTCTAGGGTTCGAACTAAAATTCAATATAACTTTCAATCTATATTTCTGATCGAAAATCTAAGTGTATTTATGAACTCAGAGCATCTGAATCTCTGTTGCCCGTCAAATGAGATTTGAGTTTCTTATACTTTCAAATTCGATCTAGTTTGAACTCGTAAATGTTCTCCATCAATTGTTATGCATTAAAGATTATACAGATCTTAGTTTTTTTTTGGTAACATGTTGATTTGTTATGCAGTGACAATGAGAAATTTGGATTTGTTAATCTCGTAGCTCGTTATGTCAGGTAAGATTAAAGTAAACCAATCATTTTAAGTTTTTTATGAATCGGTTTATTCAGATTTGATGTTCTTCAATTATGTTCTTTATATTCCATGGGGATGCAATACTAGTTGCGACTATCAAGCATGTTTGCAATGAATAGATAATAAGTGATATGTAGTGTGTTTAAATAAAATTGCTTACAGATGAGATACTAAATTTGGTTAATGTATCTTAGAGAACTAACATATGTTAATTTTATGTTATTGTGCTCTTGAAGAAGCCTCCCCTGATGAAGATGTTCGGATGTATGGTGATGCTTGTTCCATCCTTGAAGAAGATGAAAAAGAGCAAATGGACTTCAATCTATATCGTGTTACTGCGAATGTTTATATAAAGCTTCAGAAGTAAGAATATGTGTTGTATGTCTCAAATTAAAAGAAGAAATATGTGTTCTATTTCTCAAAGTAAGAAATATATGTTGTATGTCTCAGTGTAGCATTTGTGCTGATTTTTTGGATCATTTGCTTTCAGCTGTCGAGGAAACTAATAGCCTTTTTGGACAAGCTTGTTGTGTTGAAACTCAATGGAGGGTTGGGAACAACCATGGCTGTATCGATCCCAAGTATAAAAACATTCTTATCTTACCTTATTTTTAGTTGTATCCGTTTTGTATCTATAATTGAAGAATCTTGTGGAATCTGATATTATCTGATCTTAATCCTATTTCTGCCATTAGTTAGTTGTGCTTTAGGAGGTTTTTGTACATAGCTTGAATTAGTTGCGTGTGGATTAAGGAGTTGAGACCGCAAACCTGAAACACATTTAATTAGGTAGTGGAGTTGATATAGGATCTTAAGAAATGAACTAGTGATATTTGTAGATTACTGATAAATCGTCCAACTTTTAAAGTAGTAAGGTGCTTTTGAACAGTGAGTTCCTTGGTGAAGATGCGGTATATTGCTGATTAGATAATATATTGTGACTGTCAGTCATTTTTCATCACCTTGTTGGAAAAAAAACAACAGAAAATCTTGGCAGCGTTTTGGAAAAATAGGCTCGGATTCCGTCCAATAGTAGTAACTTTTCATCACACGATTAATAATTGTATCTATTTATTAGTTTTTACTTTTTAGATAAGAATTGCTGGATAATTGGATGTGTAACTGCTAGTTACACATGCTATTTGGATGTGTAACTGTTAGTTACACATGTTATTTGGATGTGTAAAATTTTGAGTGAACCTGAAATGATGTGTAATCAATTTACTAGTAGGTTAATGATTCTATTGTTTTTCATGTAGTAGATTGTGCCTATTAATGCTAGTTGGGGTAATTTATTGATGTAGAACATCCTATTCATAAGTTCTCTATTTCCTAGTTCTAGTTTATTTCTTAATTTAGGATTCCCTTTTCCTATTATTGGATATTTTTACAAGTTTAGTTTGATTTCCTTTTCTAGTCGTAGTTATATTTAGAATCATTGAAGCCTATATAACAAGGCCTAGTATTGTAGAGAAACACAATTCTAAAACCAATATTATTATTTAATTTATATCAAAGTTATTTTCTTAGTTATTATTCTTTGTTTTATTATTACTTTTGTGAATCTATTGATCTTACACTAGTTTTCATTATCTATTGGATCTTTGATCCAAGTTATACGCTTCCGCTACGTTAAGTGGTATCAGAGCATGGTTGAGATCCTCAATTATGTGTCTTAACTTTGTTTCTATCCACGGTTGAAAGCCTTCATTGAGTGCCTTGACTTTGAAGTTCTTTATCATGGAGAAAGAGTTTCTTATTAATTTCAGAACAGGTGGAAAGATTGCTGATTTTATTCTTGATCCATCTTCTCCGAGAAACTATATGTCCTTAGCAGCGGCAAATTACTTTAAGAAAAAAAATTATGGCGAATTGGATTTTAACGGCGGTCTTCATAAATGTAGTTTCCACAAAGGTAAGTATCGTAGTATTGCTTATTCTGAAGTATCTTTTATGAACAATTGTCATGTGTTATTGGGTGAACCATGGCTTTCGAGTTTAGGTACTGTTTACAATGAACACATGCACAGTTTTGATTTTCTTCATGGCAAAATATTGCATCGTTTAATGGGATCACGTAAGTCTTCCGGTCATTATGCACCTCTTAAAACTCTTCCTACCCAACAAACACCGTTAGAACAGATAACTGGAAATTTTATGATGGATTCATGGAAAGCCTCGATGAGATATTCGACTGTGTTATGGAGAAACATAGGAAAATGTATATTGATAATGATCTATGTTTCGAAAATCCTACACCAACGTCAACTTCTCAAGTACCTATCTTAGATGAAGAAGAGAAGAACGACAATAAAGAAAGTTCTAATGTTGTTGAAATCAACCATCCACAATCCCCTTTTTCTGCTGCTTCCGTCATAGCTACCTCTATTCTTAAGAATATGCATATTCAAGAGAAACTCAATAATGTCGTTAAGAATCCACCTCCATATTGTGATATTGTTGGTGTTTCTAGTACTCCCATCGATTTTGTTATGCCAAAGTCAAGTTTACATAACATCATTTGTTATGTTAAGTTTTTGAACTATTTTATGACATAAGCAATTGAAGTTAGAAAAACACCCGAAGTACATTGTTCGTTGGGATGGATGCTTACAATACTACTGAATATGAGGGCAAGTTCTTCAAAAGGTGGCGGGCATAATCCTGGTTATACATACTTCTTAGATGTGTTTAACTATCCGTTTGAGTAAGAATTCATTATTTGCCGGTTCTCTTAGCAAACCTATCTCAACTGGATACTTGCACTTAATTATAGATTCAAAATCAAATTCTTGTTTGAACTCTTCGAACTGGACGAGTAATTACGAAGTTTCATCTAAGGCGTCTAAAATTCCAAATATATGTAAAAAAGCTTCTCCAAGTCCTTATGGTGTTCCTATCCAAGATTATGAGATTCCACGAAAGCCTCCTTGGTCTGTTCGAGTTGGCTTTCATAAACTAAATCAAGATCTTGCAGAGGTTCTAAGGCTTTTTGTTTTATCTGCTATAGCAGATTCCTGGAGTGAAGTATCCTTATCTAACACTATCGATATTCCATTGTATTTTTTCTATATGTTGGTTTCTAAAGTCCGGATGACAAGATTATATAAAGAAAGATGGTGATATTTGTATATCAAATATGTCTTGGAACAAGTTATGCGCCAAACAAGTACTGCAGCTTGTACTTTTATTGAAATCATGAATGGTATATCAAACCAGTCAATTAATGAGTATACGAGAATGTTCCACAAGTTTAAGTTGAGGCATAAGGTACAAATATCTATTGGACAAACAGATGAATTGGGGAACGCTAATCCACCTAATGTTGTTTCATCCTTGAATATAAAGCCTACAACGATGAGTTGTTATCCAACAATTTACTCCCATGAGTTTCAGTTACGAGTCAATCAAGATTTGTCTACTTCTGGTGCTATTAAATTTTTCCTTAATAAGCAATTGTTTTTAAATTACATGCAAGGAGATGGATTTACTAATGATGCATATCTTATGTGTACCGGTTATATCTCTGTCTTTGGTACAAAGATGATCCAAAATCTCAAGAGAAATTGAACTACTACCTCGCGAGACACAGTTGACATCAACTGTTGCTTCTTCATTTTTAATAAGAGAATTGGCCGCAAAGATATCCCTCGCAGTTAGGCAGAAAAATTCTTCTTCTAGAGGATTTAATAAGGTTCTCAACATGTTTCTCGCAAGTTTAAAGAACAATTTTCCTGTAGCTATAATCAAGGATGAAATATTACGTGCATTCAATTTGATTGTTGAAGTTGATCGACGGGTCTTATGTAAAAAGGTTATTGAATTTGTTGTTGAAGGACGATTTTGTGACTCTACCATCTCTATGCGCGAAGCTATTTTGGAACTTGTTGGGAGGCATATTGTTTCAACTCCGGATGTTGGTTTAAAGTATTTCGAGTAGGTGAATGATATTGGAGTTAGTGTTTGGAATAAGCTATTAAAATTATTCGTGACATATGCTTTTCTAATGCTAACTTATCGGGGTTTACTAGTGCTTGTCTGAAGAAATCTCCACAAGCTAGAAATGTGAAGTATCTAATAAGTAATGATCTTCGTCATCGTTTTAGAGCTTATGACCCTGGTGGAGGTGCTTGTCTTTTTATAATGAGCTCGAGGTATAAGATAGGTGACAATCTTCATCGTCGTTTCCGACCATATGACCCTGGCAAGGGAGTTTTGTGTCTCTATACCGAACTCGAGGTCAAGTTCTTTTCAAGAAGAGGGGCTTGATGTAGGACATCCTGCTCATAAGTTCTCTATTTTCTAGTTCTAATTTATTTTTTAAATTTAGGATTTCCTTTTCCTAGTATTGGTTTATTTCCAAGTTTAGTTTGATTTCCTTTTCTAGTCGTAGTTATATTTAGAATCATTGAAGCCTATATAACAAGGCCTAGCATTATGTCTATTTATTAGTTTTTAGTTTGTAGATATGAATTGCTGGATAATTAGATGTGTAACTTCTAGTTACACATGTTATTTGGATGTGTAAAATTTTGAGTGAACCTGAAATGATGCATAGTTCAATTTACTAGTAGGTTAATGAGTATATTCTTTTTCATGTAGTAAACTTTGCCTATATATGCTAGTTGGGGTAATTTATTGATGTAGGACATCCTACTCATAAGTTCTCTATTTCCTAGTTCTAGTTTATTTCTTAATTTAGGATTTCCTTTTCCTAGTATTGGTTTATTTCCAAGTTTAGTTTGATTTTTTTTTCTAGTCGTAGTTATATTTAGAATCATTGAAGCATATATAACAAGGCCTAGCATTGTAGAGAAACACAATTCTACAACCAATATTATTATTTGATTTATATCAAAGTTATTTTCTTAATTATTATTTTTTGTTTTGTTATTACTTTTGTGAATCTATTGATCTCACACTAGTTTTCATTATCTATTGGATCTTTGATCCAAGTTATACGCTTCCGCTACGTTATTTATTTAAACCAATGAGCATGTTAAGAAGGTAGTATTCACATTTGCATTTTTGTATGTGTATCAATAGATTACACATGTATTTTGTAGGTGTATCAGCAGATTTTGGTAGTGGCGGTGTTGTTGGAGTGGGTGATTAACTCTTTTGATTAGTGATTGAAATATTATATAGCTAACATAGTGTACATGCCAGGTACACAATTCATATGCATGTGTAACTGTTAATTACACATGATATATGCATGTGTAACTCCCAGTTACACTAGACAGATGCATGTGTAACTCCTAATTACACATTCTAAGATAAGTTATCATGTGCCTTTCTGTGATCTTTGTTGTTCGCCTTGCAATTGTTTTAAAAAAAAAAATTTTGTTTTTTTTTCATCCAACCGAACCCCATGGATGTTTATTTTGTTAAAAATATGCAAACATTTTGGAATCGAGGAAGACAAGAAGGGAAGGGAACATTTCTATCATAGGATGTCGTGGCTTATTTCTAGGATTTTGATTTACATATCTAATGTTTTGACTCTTTTATTGTGTTCAATAACAACCGATTACTATAATTGATAAACATAGAAATTATTTGTAAATGAATATTAGAGCAATACATATATTTTGTATGTTTCTTTTTGATGTGTAATTACTGAGTACACATCCATATGCATGTGTAACTTCTCATTGTACATGCCATATGGATGTGTAACTTCTGGATACCATGCCATATGGACGTGTAACTTCTAAAGCATGCCATATATATATGTAACTTCTGGATACACATGCCATATGGATGTGTATCTTCTCATTACACATGCCATATGGATGTGTAACTTCTGGATACACATACCATGCATGTGTACGTGTAACTTCTGAGTACACATGCGTATTGCATGTGTAAATGTTTCATGCCATATGGATGTGTAATAAATACACATTCCATATGTTGGTGGTCGACAGTGGTGGTCGACGGTGGTGGTGGTTGGAGATGGTAACAATTGGTGGTGGTGGTGGTGGTTGACAGTGGTTGTGGTGGGTGGTGGGTGGTGGTTGTGGGAGGCGTTGGTTGTTGGTGGTTGTGGGAGGCGTTGGTTGTTGGTAGTGGTAGGGACATCATTTTACTAAATTTTAATAATTTGGGCTTGTATTTAAATATTTTTTAATTAGGAACTTGACAATATACATAAAAGTATAAATGTCTTTTAATAATTTGGGGCCTTGATTTATATTTGTTTTAATTAAGGGCTTATATTATGGGTAATCCATGGGTGGGCCTTAGCCTAATTTCCTTTAAATATAATAGGGTTAAAAGTGGGTTGAGATGGAAGTGGGGCTCGATTCATATAATTGGGCTCTATGTAGGGGATAGGCCCAACTATACCTAAACCTAGGAAAGAATAATAATGATAAAAAAAAAAACATATATGTTATTTTTAAACACATGAACCAAACTAGCAAACACTATATCCACACATTTATTCTGTCGGATAGAAATTAAGTTAAGCTGCAAGGACATATTTTGATCTGGGATGAATACACGTCCAGCTGGTCAGCTATACCTGCAATTACCCAATGCATTATTTGTAAGCAACTGTGTAGCTCACATTAGCCGTAAACTTGCAAGCCTAATTTAACTAGAGAAAAACGCCCAAATTAGTGGCTCGGTCAAAATCAAAAGTTCAGATTGATGGATTCAAACACTAATAAGAAGGGTGCAGTGTCAGTATGACAAGATGGGTTGAAATTCAGGTGACTAAGCGATGTGTTATGTAGTTGTTACCTCGGTTGGCTATGTAGCCTGCAACATCGAAAGAATCTGTGCTAATTTTTACTGCAGGGTTATAAAATCGAGTTTTAAGCCAAAACATGTCATGAAATAGAGTATTCATAGAAAAAAAATACAGGAAAGGTGCACTTAGTTACCTGGCTCAGGAAGCTTGCCTCCCCTAGTGATATCAATTCAAAACAGAGTTTTAATTGAACAAGCTATAACCCATGAGGCAAATAAAAAAAAAAGGATTTTGTACCTATTCAGGTGAGGCATTTAATCTGGTGCTATGCACATGAGAGCAAACAGCCCGGAGAATTTCCAGGGTGTTTAAGAGCTTAAAGTTATTTCATGGGATGTCTTTGTGAAGGGGTCTTTAACACAATAACAGTAGGCCACTGCACGATGTCGGTTCTATATTGACCCATATTATCAATTTATTCAAGGCCATCAAAACCTATATAGATTGTGTGTTAAAGCTATATTGAGTGTACTTTAATCTTGTTTGATGATCCGAATCCATCAGCTGATTGAGAAGCAGGAGCTCGTTCACCGAACTTCACAATCATTCTATTACCATTACTAGTTCCAGATTCCATAAGAGCAGGTCCAATAGTTTCATCCATAAAAATGTTTTGAAGGCTCCTGTTCCAAACCCCAATATGGTATTTTCATACAATTTGCAGTGAAAGGTTAGATTCACTAGACAGAACTCCTGTTTGTAATCTTATACTGTCAACACAAAATTATGAAGTACCTTACCTTAATAAAAAAATCTCACTAATCATTCTAGAGCGTTCTCCGATATATTCCTGAAGAAACTCAGAGCCAGAAACTCTAATGAAGGTGGGCTTACCACATCTAGAAAACCATTATGCATTAACTACCTACTAGTAAATGATTTATCGCCTCTCAAACTCAAAAAATGGAGGATAATGATTTGACCGAATACCAGAAAAGGTACTACATATAGACCTGAGTCCATTAATGAAGATAATCTAACATATATACAGGGATGATCCAAATACGACACTTGTTTTCGTGATTCTGAATCATATATCTAGTGAGATCCCTTAAGGCTGAAGCAACAAGATTAGATATAACACGAAATCCTAAGAATTTATGTAGGTTTGACGTATTGAAAGAAATATAACCCAAATAAGTACAGCAAATGAATGAACCGATACTCAGCAATGTCTCCTTGATGTCGCATATTCCTTCAAAGGAATTTAATAAGTCAAAAGAAATAATTCCAACTGGTCTGCGTTATACAGACAAGGAAATAACCAAGGACGACCTAACCCTCGTCCAGGAAATTTGAAATTACTCTTGATCTAATTTATTTTTTAAAATCCTACGCTCCATCACAAATGTAGATCAACAGGAGAAGCAAAGAAATCTTAAAACCTACAGAAATAACATACCTCTCGTATGAATGCCACAACTGAACCTTTGCAAAACGACAACAAGAAGTAGCTGTACATGCTGAAATTCCGAATGGTCTCATATATTATAGTGGAACACGGCATCGAACTAGTTTAAGCATTTAATTAACTGCATGGACTACAAAGGCAGTAGTACAGAATCATGCCCAATTATCGCGGCCAAAACTGAATCTAAAGATAAAAATCAAAGTCAAAAAACATTTTTTTCAAAGTAATAATTGACAATATTTCAACAACACAGACAAGTATCAAGATACTACAGTACATTGCAAAATCAAACCATAAGGAGAAACAAAAAAACAAGTAAGATATCATAATCTCAAAATCAAAGCACATGACAACAATACAAGCATACAAACAACAAAAAGAAACAAAATCATAATGACAGTAGGCATAAATGACGGACTCATATTACCCGAACCCCGGATAAAAGCATGTGATGACTCAACAATACACCGAGAAAAAGTAATCAAAGAGGGAGCATAAGTGCACTAATTAAACCTCGCAGCATGAAGACTAACATTAACAAGAATAAACCCGGCAACATAAAAACAATACACCTTCAGTAATCTATCCACAAGTGAAAGCAGATAAATTAAACCAATGATGCCTCTAAATCAATTGTAAATAGTACATGGATGCCCACCCCCACCCTACTATGATACTAACCATACACTATGCTACAGGACAGTCATAGCTAAAAGGAAAAGAGAAGAACAAAATGGCATGAACGATGAATAATGTATTTAAAGATAATCTTTGAAAGAAAACAAGGAGCCACATAGTCATAAGTATCTCAAAGCTCTTCCCCAATCTAGAAGTATGTATATGAGTTAGAACTGTGAACAAACTAATTATACCAACTTGCTATACTTATTCACCATATATTTACCAAAGAAGAATGTCATAGTCAATATTTGCATACTTCATCGGGGAAACCAAATGGCAACTGAAGGTTCAACCCTGATCTTATCCGGAGACCCTCTTATTAATATGTTAGAATTTAAAAGTGAATTTATTGCTTATTTACAAAAAATTATTTTGTTATCAAAATTATCTTGATGGGACCAAAGAGTCACTAGCCTATATTGTGGGTGGAAATAACAAATCCACTTTTCACTTCTATGTGAATGAGAAACCTTTGGTATGTCCCACATGGGATAAACCAAGGATGAAGTCTATCCATATTACCAAAAAGGTTGCACCTAAGGGAAACAACTTGTGCATTGGATATGGATTAAGGGAATGGGCTAGTGGGCAAAATCACACACGTGCGGTGCTTCGCACCGAAGGACGCGGGCCGCTGACTTGCGGAGCTTGCGTATGCTTGCTTGTGTTTTTTGCGTGAGCTGGCGTGTGTGCGACGAGTGCCCGGCGTGAGCTCGACGTGTGCGCAGCGTGTGCCTATCAAGACTTAATGGTATTTTATTTTTCAATTTAAATTCCTATAATAAATATTAAAAACCGTTTTATTATTTATGGGAATTTATGGGAATTAAATAAAAATATTTTTCATAAATACAATTTAATTCTCTTCTCTCAAATTTTCCTATAAAAGCAGAAAAATGATTTTATTTTTCCTTACCCCAGACGCAACTACTATCATGTCGTCTTTTCCCCTCTTCTCGCTTTGTTGTGCGCACTAGATTTAATTTTTATCTTATTCTTCTGTTAAGTTCACAATGGGCCGACGAGTCTTGCTAACTGGGTTGGTATCAGGAGGTTTTATCCTGGATTCGATTTGTCAAATTTAAAGGTATATCAACACTTTTCTAAAGTTTACCTGGCAAATATCGAGTTAAGGGCAGTCTGTTGAACAGACGACTCCTCCTCTCTGTGCTTTGTGTGATTGTGATATTTGCGCTAATGTTAACAATTGTGAAGCTTCTGGTTTTTGGTTTGTTTTTCTGTTACAGGAATAATTTTCTCCAACAATATTAACTCGATAATTTATTTTTCTGTAACAATGAAATCGAGAAATAATTCTTGGGCGTGCATAGCTAAAGCATTTGCAGCTGGTGTAATTCTCGCAACTGGGTTCGTTCATATCTTACCAGATGCAATAGAAGCCCTGACTAACACATGTCTGCCGGAAACACCATGGTTGAAATTTCCGTTTACTGGGTTTATAGCAATGATGTCTGCACTGTTACCTAAGTAGCTGATTTTGTTGGGACTCAATTCTACGGGAAGAAAACAGTGGGAATTTAAAATGAGTGAGCACTTTTACTTCTCAGTGAATTCTAATTTCAAGGGCAAGTAGAAAATATATAATTCTTGTTCGTATAAAAGCTGTAATTTTCCTTCATTCAAATCAGTGTACATAGCCAACATGGACCAAACCTTCACCATGAGCTCATGCCTCTCTGTTATGGTTTGTGGGTTTCAAGTGTTTGGTCGAGGTTGGAGAAGGTAAAACCAAACAGTGAGAAAGAGAGAGTAAAGAAAGAAGAATTGAGATGTTTTGGTAACCTGGATTATGATTGAGATGTTTCTGAACGAGGGTATAAAGAAGAAACAGGGAAGACGATTGAACTGTGTGCAGATTGGACTTGAATTGGAGTTTGGGGTTCTTATGGTTTATTGCGAATTTACAGTGAAACAGAGAAGAGACGAAGATCAATGAATGTGATTGAATTGTTTAGATTGCTTGTGAATTAATTGTTTAGATTGCAGGGACGGAGATATAGTGAGTTTAAGAATCAACAGAAAGTTGATAATTTGCATCAACAACAAGTTGATAATTTGCATCAACAGTTGTTGAGCCCACGAAGTGTTCGGCAGAAAGTATGAACCACTACCAACTCCTTTACACAGGTCTTCCGTCAGCTGAGCTTGGGTTCTGTCAGGTCCTTACAAAGAATTATCTAAGGTATTCGAAGTAAGACAAAGAATGGATCAAATCAGTTGTGTTTAGATAGAACTTGAGTTGTATTTCAGCCGATTAACGAGTAGATGACAGCTATTGGCGTTAAAGTTACAATGGAATAATAAGTAGCTGTGAAAATGAGTCGTGCATGTAATCCCATGAAATCCGGACAAGCACCTGTATGGTCAAGCATCTTCGACGCCAAGGCCGGAATTACTCTTAACGACAAAATGAGTAATTAGTGGGACGTTTTTTCTCTGCACCCATTCGTTTCTTTCTTTCTTTCTTTCAAATTTTAATGGAAAATAAATGAAAGAAAGTAGAAAATAATCAAATGTTGTTTCAGCATGAACATAATAGAATGTGGATGTGGTGATCAAACCGTGATTTCCTAATTTGCTTTTTCTAGTTTTGAGTGGACATTCATCACAATTTTCATAAAACACCAAGAACAGATCTTCTTCATTTTTTGTGCACTGGAATTTCCATTTTCATAAAAGAGAAGAATAATAATGAGTATTCTGAGTAGTATGTTGGGTTTCTTTGGTTTTGGTTTTGGAGTGGTGACTGGAATTAAGAAGAAGTTGACTCGGTCAATTCAGTTAATCAGGTCAAGAGTCAGACTTTATTTGAATATGGACTTCCAATTGGGTGTTTCGGCTTGTAACTTATTCCTAGCCCTACTAAGCTGAACCTCTATATATAGCTACTGTTCAATTCTTGGTTGATTGTGAATCTGGGTTATCTGCTTCTGGTGAATTGTGGTGCACTCTAGCTGATGATATGGGTTTGGGCCAATTTCATTCTTCGTCAGGGATTTGATGGAGACTCCATGGCTCAAAGGGAAAATTCTTTCACTTAATTGGTGGTAACAACGATAATCAGGTATGATTTATTTATAATCATAATATATTTGAATCGTGTGCATGATGTCTTGATATTATTAAACCGGTTAAAACACTAATTTTGACAACTGTATGACACGTTTGATGAAACGTTGAGATGCACTAAAATTTATGAACTAAATTAATGCATTAAATCAAGATAATTTTTATTCGCATAATAAACGTAGTTATCATGCGCTAATACATGGAGCATGCATAGAGTGTTGATTATTTGATTATAAATAAATCATATTCATAATATAATTAGGCAATATTTTATAGAAATCGTAAGGATTTTATTTATAGAGAAATAAAATAAAATAATGTTAAATTATTATGAAAAATCAAAGAAAAGTTTTTTGGTACAGTGTCCGAAGTCAATCTGGAAACCAATGTGAGAGACTGGTGGGTAGACTCTGGTACTACCAAGCATATCCACGGAAACAAAGATGTGTTCACCTCCTATCATAAGGTAGGGGAAGGAGAAAAGCTCGATATGGGTAACTCGTCCGCAACTCAGGTTGCGAAAAAAAAAAAAAAAAAAAAAAAAAAAAAAAAAAAAAAG
>JAJJMC010028857.1:0-23267 GCA_023531435.1 Papaver californicum
AAAACACATTCAATTTTCCAACATTCATTGAAATTATCACTAAAAAAGCTACATTCAACAATAAGAAATATAAATCCTGAATATGAATCCAATCCAAGAATGCAAATTAATTACCTGTAAGAAACATTTCCATTGGACATACTGAGTGATCAAACATTAGGGTTTTTGGTTTTGGATTGAACAATTTAGGGATCTATTTTGAGAAAGAATTATATAAATATACAAGGCTATTTTGAGTCAGTTTGATGCTGAATCAAATCGAATCAAATCTATAGTTTAAAATACAAGTAGAGTAGACAGAAACTTGCTTGTTTACCTTAATCTGAGAAACTCAGTCAGTATCTGAGTTCAGACTCCGATAAGTGAGAATGTTAAAGAATAGTCAACAGAAATGCCTTTTTAGGAAGGATGGGATATATGTTAACCACAACTCTCATTTTGTTGGGTCGTAACTTTGGGTCAAGAAGCAGATTGGTACTTGTAGCTAGTTTGGCCACAACCAACTAGCTACACGTGTATTCCATTCTTGCATCACAACTCATATTTTACACCATATTCCAACTTTTGATGGTAATGGAAATTAGTTTTAAATTTTTTTTAAAAAAAAAAAATTCACTTAGAAAACAATCAACTTTTCTAAAAAATAATTCTTCTAAATCCACATATTAAATAACAGATTTAAATTTTATTTATTTTATTTTATAAGACATGTCAAAAGTTAAAAAAAAAGTATGTGATCCGATTAAATCGTAACTGGACCTGATCGATTGAGCTATCTGATCAAGTCATGCTCATGGTACACATTTTAGGTCACCAAATAGATTTTGAGTTCAAAGTAGATATTAATCATGTAAAAAGAATTTACATCAATTTAGTTTATTCTAAATTTTATATCACTGTAATTTCAATGATATTTTTCATCGGTATTCATGTCACCTTTTTTTTTATGATTTGTCGTATCTCTATAGTCATATTGTGTCTTAACTGTGCTCCGTATCCGTGGAAGCCTATATTTAAACAACTAAAGTGAGACAGGGAGTAATATTTTATAATATTCATGTGACTCACTATTTAGTAGTCAGCAGTAAATGGACTAAAGTCGAAGGTTACGGATTCTTTAAATTTGTAGGACATGACTAGAAAGAAGAAAAAAATCTTAATTGAAGAATACTTCCACGAATTAGAGGATACTCACAGTTACATGGAGTTTAATTTTGACTAAGGAGATATTTTTCCTAATGATAAAATATATATATTGACCTTAACCTAATAAAAAAATATCTCTCTTTATTTTTCCTTTTCACTCTCATTTTACTCTCTGTCTCTTTCTTTCTTGTTTTAGCCTAATTTTTTATTTTCTTAACCGCAGTCGTCATCCTCGTCATCTCCACCGCCGCCACCACCAATCAATCAAACTTTACATCATATGCTTTACAACAACACCTTTAGAAATAAATTGATTAAGATACCTCTTGACTCAAAATTTTATTTCAATTAACCCTCTGATCATTACCAATTTCAATTTCAAAAGCTCTTGGTTCAAATGTAGCGCAATTCCTTTTCTTCACCTCTTCTAATAACTAATTCCAAATTTTTACCTCCCATAGACCTATTTATTTTATCTATGTCCATCCTCACTCTTCCACCTTCATATATTGAACTCTCTAAAGTTTCACTGTAAAAACACTGAAATCATCCGCCGCCAGCATTATAATTGGATGATGATCCTCCTCCTCTTTGGATTTCAGGAGATCGAATCAATAAATCAATTTTCTTGTTAAACCCACTTCCAAAATAACCTTCACGTGATTGAAAGAAAAGAAAAAGAAAGTATTGGCCCTGATTTTCCTAATAAGGGTAGTTTTGTATGGTTTTCAATGAGGAATGATGAGCTTTTTTTTTTTTTCAGATTTGTAATGAGAAATAAATTGAATTGAGAAAGAAGTTATACACCAACGATTTCAGTACAATATGCATTGACAAAACAAAAAAACCCACAACCACCATTAATTGTTTTGTATTCAAGGCAATGCCGGTTGTACAATCGGCATTGATAAAAAAACCACAGCCGGTATTCATTGCTTTGTATTCAAGGCAATACCGACTGTATAATCGGCATTGACAAAAAAAAAAAACACAATCGACATTGTTTTGTATTCAAGGTAATCTGTACAATAGGTATTGATAAAAAAAAAAAAAAAAAAAAATCTTTCATATCATTTAAGTTCATTCAAATCTTCTAAATTTTCTTCCTCTTCTAATACTAATATTTAAAAAGATTAAGAAGAATCAAAATCTAAATTTAATAATAACAATACTTGGAGGATATTCAAGGGTATTTTAATCATTATATAATTTATTTAGATAAAGAATTCTTTAAATTATTTTATAATAATTTATTTATTTTAGTATCCTCCAATCTATAAGGATAATAAAAAAAAGGGTCTAAAGTCAAATTTCTTTCCTTTCGGGTTGAGTCAGTAAAATAACTAAAAATGGGCTTAAAAACCCATAGAAAAATATAGAAAGCTCTAAAACCCTAGAAAAACAGAGAAATCGAGATGAATAATCACTTAGCAGCAGTTGAAGAAAGATTAGTTTCAGAAATATTGAAACAAAATTTGAATGATGTTAATACTGCAGCTCAGAATCAACTCTCAGTTGTAACTGATCATGTCAATTTCACTCTTCAGGTATACCCAAATGTAAGTTTTTTTAATTTCTTTGGGCAATTGTTTTGTTTATTTTCAAAAGATTAATTTGTTTTTTATGTGTTTGAATTTGACGATTTATCACAGCAAGGGTACTTCAAGTGTGCTTATGATTGCTTTGATAGGAGAAGGAAAACGGAGGAAATTTCGAATTGTGTTGAAAATTGTAGTATTCCTGTTATGAATGCTAATCAATTGGTTGAGGCTGAGATGTCTAAATTTCAAGTAAGTTTTCTTTTGGTTTTTGTTCATCCCCTATAAAACCCCTTATCCTAGAACTACATGGTCTCTAGTATTAGGCTTAGAGTAATTATCTATCGGCTAGTAACTCCCACAAACCGTGAGAATCGTGTGATAGTAGGACTACGTGGGAAGGGAAAAAAGTTTGGGTAAATATGGGAAGTTTAGTTAAAGAGTTTTTTGAGAGGTTAGGGTTTTTTGTTCGGTAAAAAAAAAAGTTAGGAGAAGAAGGGAGGCAAGGTTAGGAGAGAAACATAGTTAAAGTTCATAAGGAAATCTCTACAGCATCGAAAAAGGTAGGTTTTCAATCTCTTATGACCTTTATGGATTAATCTAATGAAGCCTAACGAATTCTCTAGCCACGATTTATACTAGTATCTTGATTTAACATTTGATTCTTTCGGAAACTGTTTTAGAACATTTTTGTTACTGTTTTGTGACGTTCATATAATATCACAGATGGTTGAGATTATACTTTGTATTAATTCCCTCTTTACCGTCTGTGTACAAACATGTGTAATCTCTTCTCTAGGGAATTAAACTATGTTCAGAGCTTACCCTGTACATTGGCTTCGATGGGGCTTACAACTTAATGATTTTGCATGTTAGCATCTAGATTAACCCAAAAATTGATTTAGCTAGAAACAGAGTCTGATTTCAAAGAGTATATACTTAAGATTTTTAGTCAAAATTCTGTCCTTAGTAATGTATGTTCATCATTCACTGTTTTCTTTTACATTATGAGACCTCGCACTTCTTTAAGAGATTGGCTAAACGTAACAATCGACATGTTACATTGAAGTTTAACTGCTTGAAGTGTATGTGGTAGTATTGTACTGTATTCGATTAACTATTGTGCATTTTTGTATCTTCTTTGCACTTGCTGGAACTGTTTGAACTGGTGTTATTACTTGGTTGTTGAGATTTTTATGGATACAGTAGAAAACTAATTGAAGTTATAACCTTTGAATAAGAAATGTTACAATGAAAAGTTAATTAAATCTTTATCATTTGAACGTTAACAATAGTTATTGTAAAAAGCTAATTAAAGCTTCATCATTTGAACGTTAACAATAGTTATAGTAAAAGCTAATTAAAGCTTTAACAGTTGAAAATAAACAATGGTTACTGTGAAAAGATAATTAAAGCTTTAACATTACATAAACAGTTGCATGTAATATGGTTTACGTTTTACTGTGTGTGTCCTCCTGTTGTCTTGTTTGATTTGTTAACAGTTGGTGAATTTGAAAACTTAAGCCTTACTCTTTAAGATTGAAGTTAAAGGATTGGTAAAAACTAGTAAGGTGAATTTTAACTGAAAAAGAGGTAGTGATCAGATGCTAATTGATCACGTTGCGGTTTGATTGTTTTGATAATGGTATTTGAAGACGAATAATGTTACTTGTGTTTATCACCTGTAGTTGGCTCGACTCCCAGAGACTGTTGGGCAATGACCGAGGGGTCGCCTAGAAGATATGAATCTATTATCTTGAATGGGGTCGACAACACTTATTTTTTCTACCCACCGTAGGAAATTAAGTGGACTACACAAGGGTCGATATGTGTCGTCGTACGGTTAGAAAATGAAACTATAGAGAGGGGAAGTTGATTAGTGTCGTGGGTGGGGAAACTTGTTTTTCGTTTTTTTTTTATACAATTGTTTTGTGTGCCTTTGTATTTTTCATGTATTCTATAAAGTCATATATTTCTGTTTGGGTCGTCAACCTTACTACTTACAAAGAGATACCCCTATAATTTATTTGTACCTTACGAAGTCGTTTCATGAACCTTGGATTATTAGTTTATTTATAAAAAGGGTATAAGGGTGCGAAAACCTACTTTAAGTTGGGGTCTGACCCAACTTACTATTATTTTTCAGGAAACGGTAGTTGCAGAGCAACCTAACTTGTAAAACGACTTTTTGTCCCGGAAAACTACATCATTTTTCTTCAAGGTGCTTAAGCGATTAAATATTTTATAGCTTGTCTTTAAATACAGACTTCTTTATTTTAAGTAAGACTCTTATCATTTTAATTAAATATCTGACCTGCGTGTCGAAGATAAACTATTATTTTTTAGACTTTCTTTTATCAGATTTCTCTTATAACGCTCGTCATTTTTTAAAATAAGATTTTCTTTTAAACCTATTATTTTCAAGAACACCACACGGTAGCCGGATTTTCATTTATTGGCTTGAAGGTTTGAGTGTGTAAAGTATTCCATGAGTATGTCACACTTCTATTTTAGTGCGGCCGACCTAGAATTATGAGGTGGGGCGTTACATCCCCTTCATGGATTTTGCTTATACATTTGAAAATTACAATAATTTGATATTGAAATTTCATGGAACTCGAATTTGGGGAAGAAGAATCTCTTAGAGATTCCAAGTTGTCAAGCTTATCCCTACGAATTCTGTGGAAGATATTAGAATACAATGTGACTGCAATATATTCCAGTTAAAGATACCTAAGTTCAGTTCATCTGTTCAATTTCTGGTAGCCATAATTCTTGTTAGAGTTATTAGTTTGTAGATTTAGTTCTATTATGAATTTAGAGCAAGATTGTGTGTAGAGGAGAGCACATTTTCAAGATCTTCATTTGGGGTTGTTTGAAATGGATGTTACATTGTCAGGTTAAGTATAGATGGTGAAATAACATGATGATTGAGTAGTCCATTTTGTTCTGTTGTGTGTGTAAATTATGCTCAATGGTAGTAAATCATCAAGTATAAATTTTGAATTGTCGTTATTCTACAGGATACAATCCTATGTTTGTTGTTTAACTTTTCATTCTTGTTCGTGTTTGACACAGCAAACACTTAGATGAGTTCTGCAGTATATTTATCAACTCTTATAAAGTATAATCGCTATTCAAACCTTTGATCCATGATGGACTCTGCAGTCTTGTCTCAGCTTTGGTTGTTAGGGCTCATCCAAGTCCTAAAATTTTAACGTTGATTCTCTGCTGTTTTCTTAGCATGCAAATTTGCTAACTGTGTCAGATTTGTGGTGTGGTTACTTATGTTTGAAGTTCAAATAAACCTTTCTCAGGTAGGTGGAATTGGATGGTTTTTGATGGGGGTAGTACCTTAGAAGCATTTAGATGACTCTCATATTAAGTCTTGACTGTTGTTTACGTCGTTAGTTGTCACTCTTGCGTTTTCATTTCAAGGATTATTATGGTAAAAGAACCTCCTAATTTCGATAAAACAACCTCTTCCTTCATCTTTAGTCTTTAATGGACAGGACATCACCAACAAATAAATCAGCTCGCCATATATTGCTCTTAGGTACCAACTCTAGTATTGTGTACTTGGTTTGCTTTATTACGGATGCATGCTAAGATAGCATTCTAACATTGTCTCTACATGTTTAAGTTTCAAGAGATAGTAAACATTTTGTGTTTTTCAACTGACTCAGGAAATGATGAATAGATCTCTCATGGTGTGCCAAGATAAGTTTGAGCAAGCAAAGCTCCAGCAGATCAAGACCGGAGCCATAACCGAATTAGAGTCATGTGTTGATCGGGCAATCCAAGATAGCGTCAAACTCTTGCCACACGTTGTAGATCGGTTGAAGACTACCCTTTCTATTAGCATAAACCAAATTTATGTGTGGGGTTTCTGAAGTTTTTAAGAGATAACTTTCGGTGAGAGCCGGAGAGGAATTATCCAAAGTATCTAGTTCAGGTAGAGTCATAGAACAGTTCCGAGAATAAAAAGACATCATGTTAACCATATAATGTTATTTTTGGTTTGTTGGAGTTTTATGTCCAACGCGTTAAAGGGATGAAAAGAAGTTTTTGTCATTAAAATGAAATTTTAATGCTGACAGTTTTGGTTCAAATTTTACTGCAGAAAAGCAGAAAGCTAAAGATGCAGGTATTGGCATTATGGGGTTATTTTTCACAGCTCTGGTATATTTCGTATACTGAGAACGACTCTAGGGTGCGATTCTACCAGTAGTACCATCTCCGGCCTTGCAGATCAAGCCGTTTGGAGTTTACCCATCTACCTTAATTGAAAGAAACTTATAGCATATCAGCAAGAAATACTAGAGTTCAGGATTTGGCTGATGATTGATAAATCTGTCCCAACTGTTGTGCAACTTCTTGTTTTCATAACTAGTAAAGAAGCTCAGAAAAGAACCAACATGAAATTAAGATAAAAATGCGAACCTCAAAAGTCAAAACCAACAAGGAATCATCTTCTAGAATTCTATATAACGAAGAAAACACTGTATCATAGTTAACAAGTTATTTTTACAAGAAACAACATTATCCCAAAAAAAAATACAATTTAGACAAACAGACTCAATGATCTTCCAAAACTTGAATAACCTGTCATTGGAACAACATGATCTACCAACAAAAAGATACTGTAAGGATGACAAAGGGGAGACGAGATGCTCAAGTCTTTGGTAGGCTTGTTGACTATGTTGTCTCGATATTGGTTTTTAGATTTTCAAACTTATCAATAGCTACCTGAAGCTCATCGGTGCCTCCAACAGCTCTCATTGTATAGAAATACACTACAAATACAAAACTTGTCAATCCTCCAGCTACGACAAAGTTCTTTGTTTTGAGTCCAAGTGTGTTGAATTTTAAGAAGGTAGACATCCTGCACAATAGAGAAAGGCAAAAGTTTAATGGATTAACATTACCATAGAAGCTCGATTGTGGAACAGTTCCATCACAATTTGTCCCCATTCATTAAGTATACAAATTCAATTACAACCCATTTTAGCATAATCATTCCTAACAAACATCATCAAGCAACCAAATTTGAAAACATTGACCACTAAGAAAGTTACAGTCCCATCTGGCTATCACCGTCACCACATGACTAACGCTCAAACTGAAAATAGGTCATTACCACAGTCTCAGCAACAAACCATATAAAAACATAGGTGTGTTGTGAACCATGACACTCATGTACTCACCCGACAACAAGAGACAACAACATTTGAATGATGAGAAGCTTTTAGCCATCTGGCTACCACCATCATCACATAAGTATTGCTTGTGTTCAATGACAAAGTTACCGAATACAATAAGAGTGCTGCCACACCATGGTCTACAACCAGAGCATAAGCACTTAAGACGCATATATGATACATGACAACCAGCATCGACTCCAAAACTACTGGTCTGCAATTACTTCTAAATTAATACACACTCATGGTTAAATCCAAATGGAAAGGACCCTCATCAGTAAACAAGAGTTGAAAGACATTGGGAATCATGTGCCTACACCATAATAAGAGCATAATCACTTAAGACACTTATATTACTACCAATACATGTTCTCAAATTAATACTTAGCCTACCATCATCACTAAACTCAAACCCACATATTAACCCAAAAGTTGCCCTCACTGGTAGATTGTGGGAAGGAAACAATTACCAAGCCAGACAAACACTACCACCACCACAACCAATCAAAATCAAACCACTTCCTTTATCACCACAACCTTTACAATTAGAGTCAATACAACCACAATTACCAGATCATAATCAGTATGAAATCACGATAGCCAGAACTAGGTTTAGTGACCTAGAGAATAAATTTCATATATCTGATTAAAAACCCAAAAATCAAAATCGAAGATACATGAAAATACGAAACTGAATCAATTGACTAATTAATATAAAGAAATCATTAAAGGGTTTTAATAAAAATTGTACCTGAAATTTGATTGAGCCTCTGATTCCAAACAAAATCTAAAAACCTAAAATTCATTTTCTTTCTCTCTGTTTTATTACTGGAATAACCAAGTGTACAATGTTTTCCATGAATACCTCTTCAGTGTATATATCTGGTAAAAAGGTGGGTGCACAAAGCTTTCTCTTTCTAATATCTAGTTATTGGATAGTTAGATGATAAGTCATAAGAATCACCCACTATATAACTGGGTTAATGGAAAAACATATTTATACTCTAACAGTGTTATACCAGGTATAATTTATTTCTTTTTTAATTTCAAACACTCTTTATAAACTTTTAAATGAATATCAACAAAACCGTCTATTTATAAAAAAACAAGCCCACAAACTAGCCTCCTCTAAATACTAGGGGTTGGACTTATTTTTTTTTTATAAGTTGACGGTTTTAGTGTTGCCTATTATTTGGATGGTTCATCTAGAATGACTCTTTTAATTTTTTGCTCTAGGCATGTTGAAATATTTTAGCCTACTGTTTTTGATATTGTTGTAGGCATGTAGTTGTTAGTCATTTTACGCTGGTCTCAGATCCTTACAAGATTTTTTTTTTTTGAAAGAATCTGATGGTAATTTGTTTAACGATTTTAATATTTGGATAGAAAAAGTGTAAAGTTAGCCGCACTTTTTTCCTCACACGGAATATTTCTGGAAAAATTTCTTGGTTTCTAACCCCTAGTTTATATGACTAATAAGTAGATGATATAATATGGTTTTGGGTTAGGCATTCTCTTGGTCAACTTCTTATTCAAGAGGTTCATATAAGGGATGATGTCTACTCATCTAGTCATTTAGAGGTTCATATAAGGCATGACAAGTGTTGGCGCGGATGAAAACATAAATTTGCTAGCTGGAGAGATGGGTTGCAAGATAGAGGAATTATCGATTAAATATCTGGGTCTCCCACTTTGAGCAACATTGAGATCATATTCCGTGTGGGAATCTGTTATAGAAAGAATGAAGCAGAAATTGGTTTGTAGAAGACCAAGTATCTCAATAAAACAGGAAGGATTACTCTAATAAAGAGTACTCTCTCAGCTTTGCCTACTTATTATATGTCTCTCCTTACTTTGTCGGCTCAAGTGGAAAAGAAGATGGTTAACATTGTGAGGAGATTTTAGTGGGGAACTAAAGGCAATAAGCTTAAAATTTGTTGGGTCTCATGGGAGAAGATGTGCAAATCTAAGAGAAATGGAGGTCTTGGTCTAAAGAACTTAAGGATTGCCAACAAAACTTTATTATCCAAATGGATATGGAGATATTCCAAAGAGAAAAGACATTTATGGAGAAGAATAATTCAACAGAGAACCAACATCAAGGAAGATAATATAGTTCCAGTTGATTTGAATGTTTCACAGGGGAGGGTTCTATGGAAAGGCATTCTCAAATCAAAGCAACTTTTAAAGGATAATATGATTATTCCAGTAGGGAATGGTAAAAGTCTATATTTTTGACATGACTATTGGATAGGTGATGATTCATTAAAAGATTTATTTCCTATAATATATAGAAAATCAGAAAAAAAAAATATGGAGAAGCATTGTGGAGTGTGTGGATGGACAAGGCAATTGGGATCTCAAGGTTGGTATATTAGCTTAGAAAAGTGTCAGAGACGACTATATTGAGCTTATGAGGAATATTGTTACACTTTCAACATTCTCTAATGAGGAAGACGAAGTAAAGTTTTTTGATGATGGAACATGTAACTTCCCTAACAAGAAATATTATTGAATACTTAATGGCCATTGTGAAACACATGTTGCTTCATTCTCTAAATTTTTATGGCATAAGGCAATACCACCTAAAATTTCTACCCTACTTTGGTCATCCTTCCATAATTCATTACCTACATTATACAACCTGCAACTTAGAAATATAATTGTTTTTGACTTAACTTGTAAGCTTTGTGATAGGGATGTCGAGGATAGTGATCACATCATTTTTCACTCTGAGTATACAAGGAAGGTGTGGTACTATTTCATCAAGGCATTCAAGATATCTTGGTATATGAATGTCAATTTGCAACATAATTTTGAAGCTTGGAATTACAACGTACTGTCAGAAAGAAACAAAAAGTTAAGGGAATGACTACCTTATGCCATTATTTGGAGCACATGGAAAGAAAGGAATTCCAGAACCTTTGATGGAAAGAAGAAGACTGATGAAAACATAATATTAGAGGTGCAGTTTACACTGATTTTATGGGCGTCTGACTGATTTGCTTAACGGTATTCCGATAAGCAACATTCTATTTTGTTGGGACGTTGTGGTGTCATAATTTGATAGTTTCTTTTATTTTTATTTTTCATGTGACGGTTGTAAATTTTTTCCTTTTCTTAAGAATCAAATATAAGAACAGTGAAATGAGAATCAAAAGCTTCAAAAAGAAAAAAGAAAAACTGTGAATCACATATCTAGAGCTTATCTCGTCGATTTTAGAACACTTCCTACAAATCTAGTTTAGAATCAAACCATATCTCGACTACCTCATAGCAGTCTGGATACCTTTTGGCAACAATAAGTATGCTTGGTACCTTTAGCAATGAGTATAGAAAAATAACTCATAAATCACAAAAATTCTATTGTTAGTTATAGAAAACTCATAAACCAAGCAAATTAGTCATGCAAAACCTTTTAGCAACCTGCACATGGACAAAACCTGGATCCATCGTCATTGCTAGGGTATCTAAAGTGATTTCTAAGATGGCTTTAAGGGAGAAACAACCATAATTAGTCAAGCATGTTAATACTTCGAAGTTCTTCAATTATGAACCCTAATAATTCATTGAAAGTACAGGAAAAAAAAACAAATTGCACGAACCCTAAAATATATCTTTCATCAAAACCAAATTTAAATGAGAAAATTCAACAAAATAAAGCAAAATATAAATGGGTTTTAGGAATTACGTTTTTTGATGACCCGTAGCTTCGATTCTTCTTAAATTGTTCATCGATTTTGATTTTAGCGGATCTTTTTTGTCTTCCTTTTATTCACGAATAAAAAATCTTTGTCAAATGGTAAAATCTTTATCATCTAACAATTAGGGTTTGGTTTTTCTCCTTCAAAGGGTTATGGTGTGGTTTCTCTGCTACTAAACCACGACGATTTGTTCTCCAAATTTGGCATAAGTTGCCAATGTATCAACCATTACCCGATTTTTTTCTGAAAATAAACCGAACTTTCCATAGCATCAATCTAAATATAGATAGATGAATAATTCTTCAAATATCAAATCCTTCCAATAATTCCAAGATTTGCTAGCTATTATACATTGAAAAGGGAAAGGCAAAAACAAAATAAAAATCTGCTTTTAGATTAAAATTTTATTACAACTTTGTCTTAAACATAGAAATCAATAAGACTCTTTCCGTATAAAACATCGTAATAACACAAAAAATAAATATATGTTATTTTAATAAAAAATTCCGTGTATTTTTTTAATTTATTTTCTATATTAGTTGGCTTTAGAAATCTATCTTTAGTAATCCAGTTGATACAGATCCGACGGTCTGAATTTTATAAAAACTATTTATACGTAGGTAAAAATATTAATAAAATATTAATTATTCAGGGGCAATGAGTCGACACAAAAAGAGGATGAACACTACCGTCAAACATGGAGCAACAGAGCAAACCAACTCTATTAAAAATTAACGACCAAAAACTATAAGGGACTAACTTGTTTTTTAAAAATTAACGGCCAAAAATTATAAAGGACTAACTTGTTTTTCAACCAATCAAAAATTAAGATTTTATCAATTGCCCAACATGAAGTGAACGCACCCTTCAACGTGGAGTGTTTTGAAATGGAGTGAGAGATGGATTGAAAGTTGTTAGATAAGAGTTTAGACACAGAAGCAGGTAGCTCTATCTAAAAACCAAATAGCAAACAATTCTATTTTCAAAAAAAATAAGTCGGGTTTCTCATTAATTCCGAACACTTAAATAAAAACTAGAATAAATCTCATAAAACTTAGAAAATTGAAGGCCACGAGGCCTACTAACCAAGGACACAATTGATTGACCGATTGAATCGGCAAATCCAATTCAATTGTTCAAAGTAATTCAAATTCGTACACAAAACAAAACAAATCTAGAACTTGACCTTAACAACCATAACAGACCCCTTCTCATCAACGATGATACTACATTGATACTGATGATGATGATGATGATAACTAGGTCACTAGCTTGTATTTGCATGGCTTCATACCTGGTAGCGTCCATGTTACATCTGCTGGACAACCACCAGGGCAACTTGGTGAAGGTGGGGGTTTTGAGTTATCACGACAGCAACAGTTGCAGCGCCTGAGATATCCAGATTGACCTGGTATTGCGCACTTGTCATCAACCACATAACTGCCTATATCTGAACATTGTTTTTTACACCAGGTTGTACAATCGGCACAATTTGAGGTGGGCATTGTAGCCTCCTTGGGTGTGTCCCCTTGTTGACGACACTGATCGCCAGCCGATGGAGGAGGTGATGGAGGTTTTGGTTTTTCACGACAGCAACACTTGCATCGCCTCATGTATTTAGATTCACCTATTGCGCACTTGTCATCGACCATATCAGCGCCTACATCTGAACATTCTTCTTTACACCAGTTTGTACAATCGGCGCAATTTGTGGTGGGAATCGTAGTCTCAGAGGATGAATCCCCAGGTAGACCACACTGATCGCCTGCCGATGGAGGGGGTGGTGGGGGTTTTGGTTTTTCACGACAACAACACTTGCATCGCCGCATATATTTAGATTCACCTATTGCGCACTTGTTCTCCACCACATCGCCGTCTACATCTGCACATTCTTCTTTACACCAGTTTGTACAATCGGCACAACTTGTGGTCGGAATTGTAGTCTCAGAGGATGAGTCCCCAGGTTGACCACACTGATCTGCCCCTACCCGATGGAGTAGGAATTCTGTAAGAGATCCTATCCCTACTGCATAAACACAACAAATTCACTACACAATTAGTAATCCATTTTGGATCGATGTTGCATAAGCACAATTAAGAAACTACTCCATAGTTTTAAGGTGTTACTTACATGAAGGTAAAATAGATGCAGCCACATTCTTCTCATCATCTGGTGAAGCAGAGACCAGAAAGATCGAAAGCAGGAGAAATGCAAGGATGCAAACTGAACTAGAGCTTAAAGAAGCCATTTTTCTAAATCAACTTCAGGGAACAGGATGATATTTAACAACACAGGTTGGTTGTTCCCTACTTAAAAGAAATATCACTCACCGATCTACATTTAACAACATTTATTATTGTGTCGTGGGAAGTGATGGTAGTAATTACTGTCAGGGAAGTGCCATTCCCAGAAGATTGTGTCCTTTCAAATTTGATCTGTTATCGTGAATCACGTGGGACAGGTGTCGCGTAATTAGGATGCCCACGACTGATTCCCCGCACATATAATAATAATAATGGAGTTGAACCAAGAGCCCACCCATGTGAAAAGTTGAAACTTTTATATAAAAATCTAGACGTGATAATCTCTATGTGGGGAATGGGGATCAGTACTCTAGAAGATATCTCAATTTGATTATTCACCACGATTCTCTCGTGCGTGTCTATAAAAATCAAAACAAAAACCTGGAAGGGTATTTCGTATTATTAAAGCAGACATTATTATGATGCGGTTTGGCTTGTTTGTAGCTAAGGGTAATAGTTGCTGGAAACTGAATTTGACATTCACTATTCTCGAATCTTGATAAACCAAAAACCAAAACCAATGTCGCATTCGATCCGAAAACACTAGGTACCCCGTATTTATATCCCGTATTTATCCCCAAAAATTTACCTGATGATGTTTTATAAAAATACTAATTTATGATGATTTAACTGGAATCCACCGCGGATTTAATATTTTTTGATAAAAGATTTATTTTGATGTCACATCATATGAGAAGAAAATATGGATACATAGCGATATCGTATTCGATCATTGAAGCAACAATAATATACTTCTACAACGGAAGAGAAACATGGGATAAAATAATTTAACATCTCCTATTTAGGCAGGTTCTTGTGTACACAGTAAATTAGAAAATTAATTTATTAGTTTTACACCACTATAAAATATGATTATGTGGCAAACTGATGGGTAAATTGACAAGTTAGTTTTTCAGTGGGGCAGAATTTCTAGCGAACGGTAGAGTCTTGTGCGACCAAGTCTTTGTCGCCATTTTCATAAAGTGAAGATACTCCTCATTCTTGATACTTATCCATTTTAATTGTTGAAAACACCAAAACCTAGTTTTCTTAACTTTTTTTCTTTTTCTTCTCAAACACACTCACTCTCTATTCTTTTTTACAAAACAACTCAAATGATTTTCTAACACATATTAATTATATAATCTATAATATGTATTAACTAACTAATTAATTAATATTAACACTAATTAACTAAGGGGAGATTAGCCATTATATAAAATAGGTGGATAAAGGATGGAGGGAAACTACTATATAATGACACTATTTTGTCTTATGTGTAGCTCCATAGTAGTTCTTTATCAGCCGCCAAAAGTACAAAGATAATTAACTAGAGTAGGTATATATATATAGACGCTACATACTTATATTACATTGGTCTGGGAGAGGGGCCTTGGAGTCTTGGGAGGTCTAGTGATTCAAAAACTTATTTCTTATTGTTTTTAAACATGGTTTTCAAAACGTGTTTAATGTAATTATTCACAATTTTATTTCATTAATTTGGTAGTTTTATTTTGACAGTTTTGTAACTATTGAGAAGATTTTCGGTTGTCATTTATATCACAACTTATTTTCACTAAATTGGATTGATTCTCCTAGGATTGTTTTTGGAAAGAGGATAGACAATGTTTTTCAATATTTTTGTGAGATTTTGAGCAAGTGTTAGAAAGAGTATGTAGTTTTTGGTTCAAATTCTCATAGTTCAGAAAGTGATTAACTATTTTATCCATAGGATTTTCGACAAGAATTTAAAGAGAACAACCTAGTCCCCTAATCAACTGTTTGAGATTTATTACGTGTGACACCTTCCAACCCCACCAATCGACAATGAGTGAAATGACCCTTTCATTTTATGTTGAGTATGCATGAAGGGTAGTTTTTGTCAATGTGAGACCATTAATCCCAAAAAACACGCCCCTTAACCATTCACTTAGGCCAGTTCCTATGCACCTCTCAAATGATAAAATTTGAGAGGTGATGAGCCACTATGCACCTCTCAAATGATCAAAATGACCTCTCAAATACTCTGATTTGAAATTTTTGCACGACGTGTCAAAGTCTTGGTCAAGCAACAAAGACTTGGCCGCGCGACCAAGAGTAAATCGCTAACGCTTAGTCTCATTTTAAATATTTTACATTTTTCTCTCCTACTTTTTAGTTATCTTTAGTTAATTAAATATATCATTCTACTCAAATTTGATAGATTTACATAGTTACCCATTTGTCAATCTATATGGATGGACAAACCAAACCATTTGGTATGGATGTATAGGAACTGGCCTTATACCATATTAGACTAGGCTTCCATCTCAAAACCAATTGATAATGAGTAGAGTGACCCTTTCGCGTTATACTGAGTATGAAAGTCAAAAGTTTGGTTAAGGTGAGACTATAAGTCCCAATAAAAATGAAATGAGAACGGACATAGATATCTGGCCCAATTATCATTTTCTATAAGGTTTGGTTCCCCTTTCCTCTAGGGGTGAGCATTTGGGATCTTATATGCGGACTGAATCTGTCCTATCTATCTTTTATGACTGGGTATTCGATCCATAACATTAATAGATCAAACGTGGGTGCAAATTATAGGATCCCACGTATTTTGGATTAGATGCAGGTGTTGTTTTAAAAATCCGTTTGACATCCTTACCCGTTACATTAGGAGAATATATGATAAAGATGGTGGTGGTTGTAAGGAGAACTTATTTTTCGTAAGTGTTATATTTGGCACTTAGTATATTTGATGTTGTTACGTAGGTTTTATAGTCTTTTTCGACATGATAAGTTTTGTATACGATGAAGCTGGTGCTTGTTGTAAAGATTTATTTTGTAGAGGTGTTTTCCATGACACTTGTTATACATATGTCGTTGTTGTATAAGTTTTCTGGGAATTCAAGTTATTTTTATTAATTTTGTCTCTCTTGATAGTTTTATTTTTCTTTTTAAAATATTAATGATAAAATAAATTTACTGGATCATCCGTATCCAATCCATTCACCCGCACACGGTGATATGAATGTTAAACTTAAAATCCAAAATCGGTCTAATCCTGACCATGCTCACTCATACTTTCCTCCCACTCTTAATGTTTTTCTTTTCTTTTCTTCCATGAATAACAACAAATACAAATTTGGTTGTCTATCACAGCCTAAAATTCCTCGGGTGTAGGGATTAATAACATGGTGAGTCTCGGGAGCCATGGTTTTATGGTGCTTATGAGCATCCAATCTATCTTTTCCATGTTTAAGAGCGTCCATAATGGTAAGACCATTACCAAAGACCAAAGAGTAAAAATTTTACTCTTTGGCCCGGCCCAAAAACAACGGGTACATGACTAAAAATGATCGGATGGACGACTAACGTAGCGTTTGTTGTTGGTTGGTTGTTTAGTGTACCGTCTCTTGACACGGGCGTACGTCTAGGAATACGCTTCAGCTGGGAGGACTAGTAGAGCAACGCTTGATGGCAAGCGTAACGCAGACCAAACGCCTGATAATAGACAGACATCTACGCGTACGCCCCAGAGACGGGCGTTGTCTTAGACGAACGCCTGATGGGGCAGACTTATAGGCTACCGCGCGTTACAATGTCTCACACGTGCAGCTGGTACGTGGGAATGGTGACACGTGCGGATGCTTAACATAACGCCTGGTTTATCAGGCGAATGTCTGGATAATCGCCCATCTCACCAGGCGGACGTCTAAGATGCCGCCCAAAATAATATGCATTTTGTTTTCTACTGTTTATCTTTAGTTTGTTTAATCTGTTTGTTAAACAGAGGTGAATCTGATTATCCCCATATTAGTCTGTTTATACGAGGTTTAGTATGTTTAATATGTTTCATAACTTTAGATTAATCTATTGTTTAACTTTAGTATGTAATATGTTTAATTTATTGTTTAACTTCACTAATATTAACTTTAGATTAAATTCTAGCGGACGTTTAAGATGCCGCTTATAAGAGGTGAATCATAGGCGGACGTTTAGGATGCCTCCCAAATTCTGGCGGAGGTCTAGCATACTGTTTCAATGGGACGGTCATTTGGTTACCGCCTGTTAGTGAGCGTGATCCTAGAAGCCCGCTTCATCAGGCGTAATCTTGGTTGTACGTTTCATCAGGCGGAGTTTTAGATAACGTCTGTACTTTCAAGCGTTATCCGAGACGCACGCTTGCCATCAGATGGTTACCTACATATACGCATAGCCCCATACGGTTACCTACACGTCCGCCCGACTATACTTCGTCTGGTCCGAAAAAAATACCAAAAATGGTCGTGAACAGTGAATAATCCGGACCAAAGAGTTTTTCTGCTCGCGCCGCTGTGCTATGTAACGGACGGACCAAAGACTAAATTTGGGTTTGGTCCGTCTTTTGCTCCTACTATTGTGGACGCTCTAAAGTCATTATTATAGTCGACAGTCTAACATCCGAGCAATTGTTTCATTTTTTTCCCCCAGCTTTATAAACTTATGATCTTGCCTGATAGATCTATTTGAGTTGGTCAGTGCATATTAATTCTCGAAACTCGAGAGGTGTCCTTGTTTAATACTATGAATTTGCAAAGTAATTGTTTATTTATCACTCTTTAATTTATTAAAAACAGTACATTAGATCATGTGGAGAAGCATAGTATAGTATGACCGTATGAGGTATCCCTCTCCTCTCCGAGATCCTACCACATGCATTTGGTCGGTCTGTCTTTTTCAGCGATTCAGTGTCATATCCCTCCATCCTCCCTCTCTCATCTTATCTCGTCTCATCTGACAAGTGAAGTGAAGTGATGAAGTTAGCTAATACCTACATCTGCCCTGTTACCGGTTTTTTTCTCCAAGAAAAGCTTACATTTAGATTCTTCCTTAGTTTTATCACACACCCTGCCCCAATGAAGAATTTATTTAGGCGCTCAAACCCCGCCAATTCTAAAATTTTGAATTTCAAATTTTTATAATACAGTTTTGTGGTGGGGTACTACATCACCTTTTCTCTCTCTCCCCCAATAATCCATTCTCTAGTCTCGATCTCCTACCCTTCTTCTAAAAACTCTTAACAATCTAATTCCTCTCTAGGGCTTACATACTCAACGAGCCTTATTTCCAACCGAGTATGAAGGCAATGTTGAGGTATACCTTGTAGTTTTAGATATTTCTTGTTATGTTTTAATGTAGATAAACTTAGGCAGAAGAAACCTTGTAGTTTTAGTTTTCTCTTGTTTAATGGTAATGTAGTTTAATTTTAGGTAGAAGAAACATTTCCCTGACAGTTATCACTTGTAGGCAACCGGTGAAGACTAATCTGTTTTTCCCGGTGAATGCCAAAGGCCTTTCCGTGCCTTAGCTCTTAGCTCTTAGAAAACCGTATCTTTGGCGCTCTTAGCTCCTGCAGCTCTGTTATATATGCAATGATGTTTTCTAGAGGTGTTTCTTTTTGCTATATTCATCATTCCTTTTCCTTGAATGTCTGGATAAATAGTTCCTTGATATATTGGTCTGTACATGTTTCTTTTCTCCTGTGCGTAGATGCTTAGTTGGAACTTAGTGGGCAATTATTGGATATGCTTGACTTCAATTTGTTATGCTCATCAAGTCAAATGTGATGAAATATTCCTCTTCTAATTCATAATTAGTTATTACTTATCAATATTTCTTGCTATGTTTTCTGAGCATTCATTAGTGCATTGATTCTGTGATATAGGGAGCTGGTGATAGCATTTGGAGCTGGGATCGGTTCTGGATTGGGAAGTGTTCTCACATATTTGATACAAAGTTGGCATTTCCTCCTAAAGTTTCTCATTATCATGTCGTAAGGCTCAGGTATAAATTTTGGCTTGTATCATTTTGCCTTCTCACTCTACACTCTACTTGCTAAATCATAACTTTAGAATCTTGAAAATAGATGTCATTAGACTCATTACCCATTCCTTAGGAAGTGTTTTTTCAAATGCTTCAATAAATATTTAGATTCAGTTAAAAGCTAAAGAACATAAGAATATTCAGTATGGTTAGTATTCACTAAAACTTCATTCCAGTGACATTATTTTCTGCTGCATTTTATCACGAGCTCAGCTAGTTTCCCACTTTACATTTTATCTTATGACTGGTAAGTTAGAAAAGTAAAATTAGCATTGGTGTATCAGTTTGTAGTGATTATTTGTATTACCTTCCAGTGACTTAGTCCTCACACAGAACCCAGTATTTATTCTACTCATATCCTAATTGTGTCTGGCTAATTGCTGAATGCAGCCACATATAAGACTAATTTGAAATCACCCAAGAATAGATCTGTATTTCTTATGAGATTTGACTATTTTGTTCTTGAACTTCTTGTTGATCATCCCCTGACCAACTACAACAGGGAAGACCGTGATTCTGTGTCATCATTAATGTGTGCACCATGATGGTTTATATTATAAAATTTTATAAAAAATCTCATAGTTTTAGAAGAGTGAGATTTTTTGTCATCATTATTTTCTCTTGGCTGAACCCTGAATTAATAGTGTCCTATTCTTATCAGTTGCAATCATGAAGAATGCTACAAAATACAAAAAGGAAAGAAAGAAAAGGTACACCAAAATTAACCGTGAGAAGAAAAGATTAAGAAGAGCTGATGTTGCTGAGAATAAGGTTCCCCTGGTCCATTTAATAGAGGAGAATGGACTTAATGGAGATGCAACAGATCAAGACCCAACAATTGGAAATGCAACAGATCAGGACCCTATTGATGAAGTTGATTGTGCAACAAATCAGGACCCAGCTGCCCCTACAACATGGTATATTTTGTAGAATTTCTATATGTTTCGTTTGTGGATTTCGTTTTCTTTTAAGGTAATTTCCTCCATGTAAATTTATTTATCCTTTTTTCTGATTTTCGTTGCAGCACAACTTTTAAAAAGAAAAGAAGGAAGCCAGTAATGTGGACAATTGAAGAGGCAGAGATGCTTAAGGTTAGTAGTTATGATACTTTGCGATTATAATTACTGTGTTATTTATAAAACTCCAAAAGAATACTCTAATTAAGTGTGTGTTTTTGCATTGCAAGGCACTATTATTGAAACATAAAATAAGTTTCAAAGAGCCTGGTCCTTGGGAGAAAATGCTTCATGAGGGGAAGCAGCGTGTATTTAAGTAATCTCAAACCGTTGGCGATTTAAGAGACAAGTGGGTGAACATGCTTCCCTATTGGCTTAAAGCAGAAGAAGCTCTATAATGGAGGTGGAAGTGAAAGAAAAGTTTTTTTGGGTTGGCCTCGCAAGATTGAAGAAAGGTCTTGTAGCCGAATTTTAAGTCTAATTTTGTAACAAAAGGCATACACCACTTTGGTGGTTGATTTTGTTGTAAGTAAAAGCTTTTAAATGCTCTACAAGGATCATGGATGGTGTATAAATGGACACCTAGCCAACTCCATCCTTAACTATATATCAACTTGCTCCTTTAGTTTAAGAAAGCAATCATAACTTATAAACAGAGTACAAATTTGTATTTTTAGTTCTTTTTACTGTTTTTTTAGTTCCTTTGAAATGACTTAGCACACAAATGCAATTACAGTCAATAATGAAAGCAATTGGTTGGATAAAGTGTGTGGTCTAAATGCTTAATATTGTATGTCCTTTAAATAAGAACTATAAATGTTTGAGGAGTTTTATGTAGTGGGATCTTGGACATCAAAACAAGGATGGTATCAGCAATATTACTGTTGTGTCAGTTATTATTTTGGTTGATTCAAGTGCTGAGTTAGGGCTCAGTAGAAACGATTGATGATATAGATGACTGAGATCCCCATCTATGACAACTAGCTGGAATTGAGCATTTATATCCTAATTAAGATCTCTAGAGTTGAGAAAACAACATAAATTCAAATAACGGATAAACAAATAAAATGCTATTTGGAAACTGACTTCACAGTTACCGGTCACCAGCCACAAATTCATTGGGCTTTCTATATTTTTCCTTGTAATCATGCCTGTGATTACCATTTTTCCGGTAGTCACCCCAATGGTCACGATCTTAAGACCATGATTTGGGTAACAAAATGTAAAGTAAGAGATAGAGGCCAGGAGAGTAAAAGAGAATTGAACACAGATTTTTACGTGGTTCGGCATAAGGCTTACATTTAGCAACTTCAGTTATGGGTCTGGTTGGTTTTGACACAAGCCAGATAATATGATCAGTCCATTTAGATCTAAAAGCTTCAATGAATAGGTCAAAGTGCTAGTTGTGCCAAAATGATAAAAGAATGTTTTCTACCTTGACCGTTTGAAAAGCAGGAGATGCAATTGAGTCGCCTAGATCTGTTAATTCCAATCCTTCTTCTTTTAAGATGTCAGCCGATGGTCTCCATTTTATATGCTTAATTTCATTGATTCTACTAACATAAGACTCTATCTCTTGTCTGTATTTCTCTACCCAAGCAGCAGATGATGCTATTACTGCCAACTCTCCAAAAACGTCAACAATTAGGCCCTGATAGTCTGCATCAAACATGGAACTGACCATAGACATGCGTTTAGTAAAGAACGGGAGGATGAATGCACAAACATGATTTGCCTCAGCCAACCTAGTGTATTGGAAGAGTGCTACACAAATAATGCACAAGGAAGATCAGCAGTACCTGTCTCCTTCGCTATTTACAAGACGGTAAGCATTTGTATGTAGGGAGGGAAGCCCCAAAGCTTTATGTAAATCATAAAGAAATAAATAAATAAATGCTAGTAATAATTAGGAGACATAGGATGTAGACCTGGTTTGTGGTTGGTAGCAATGTCTTGGAGGGTGGTAGTATAAGTAGCAATGTCTTGGACTATTGTGAGTCTACATGGGATCTTGTACTTGTGTTACGAAAATTAACTACACACCTGAATGGGGACCAAAGTGATGTTTTCAAATCCCAAACATCCAATTCCTCTGAAATGGTTAAGTGTGTTCCTTCACAATTAAGAGTTTCTGCCAGAAGAGACACACAATGTACTGAATATAAAAGAATGGACAATGAGAAACGTAATAGTTATCCGAGAATGCCTTTCCCAATGGTATGGAGTTACAAGTACCTCAACTCATATACCAAAAGAATGGTTCTGGAAATAGCGAAGCTCCATGATCTTTTGCAACGGAGACACATTTCCAAATCTCTTTTGTGCGTTCTTTCTAGTCAGCAGGTTTCCTTTAAGTGACCTAGTGAATGAACAGCCAATTACCCAGGAAAATAATGCTTATCAGAAGTACATCATTTGTGGCACCTCAACTTTAAAATCTGTATCAAATACAAAAGCAAAGAAATAAAAAAAAGTAAAGAAAGAATGTACATACAGGAACATGGCCAAATGTAAAAAACCAATACTGTAAGGAATTTCCCCCACCGATCTCATTGTATGAGATATCAC
>JAJJMC010028874.1:0-12700 GCA_023531435.1 Papaver californicum
GTTGGGGTATAACATCTCTCATTCTTGAGGAGTACCCGCGAACTATTGTGTTAAGGACAATTTGCTGAGCAGGTGGCTCTGTCCATAGTGTGTATCAATCAGAAATTTCTTAACCTTAACAATTTCTTTTGTTTAGTGCTTTCCATTGTTGCAAATCCAACATGTAGATCATCACACCTATAATTCCACAATGTTTATGGATCCTTTTTATCACCCCCGGAGTTCCACCATCTTTCAAGATCATATTGATCACTCCCAGGCTTCTGTAATGTTGCAGGGCCAACATTGGATTTGAAGTCAAGGAGTTGATACCCCTATAGTAAGGTCAGATACTAAGGTTACAACTTGCACCCTAAATAATTTTGGTTGATATGTTAAACTAATATCATACTTTTGATATTCTGAAAGTCGATAATAGTTAGTGCTGCAAAATGTGACTCTACTTAAGCCATATTAATATGATTATTCTTTTGGACCAATGATGTTTTGTTGATTCCATTTTGTATATAAATCGATTACTTCACACTTTGGTGGGTGAGTGCAAAGTATTGTGTTTATGAACTTCTTTAAAATTATTTTATTGGATTAATCATGCTTTTAAATGAGTAATCTCGGGTGAGTTGGGATTCCCTTACGGATCACGAAGATCTGAAAATATTTCATTTACATTCAGATAATGTACAATTATTAACTAAATATTAAGATTCAGCAGAAAAAATTACGTGTATGTGTATGCATGTTTGTGTCTAATTGCAAGCTGAAAGGCAGAAACTGTGTCGCAGGTAGTTTGATGAGTATGAATGTTGCTCGGTTTACAAGAATATCGAAGAATGTAAAAAAATCTGGTGTCAAAAGAGCAGAAATGAATACCTTAAAAATTATACTTTTGCGTGTATCTTGATGATGACCCATTTCCTGCTCACACCTTTGCTGAACAACTCATTCCTGTGTGTTCCATGATTAGACTGAGTAACTCACACGAAGGAGACACTGGTGTTAGAGATGCATTTGTTTCTGGGGATGAACATGCTTAATTAGTAGGTACATTCGAGACACTGGCAGCAGATATGATTCCTACAACGAATGATTTCTTTATGGACAAGGATGAGCCTGATTGGTGTCACGATCGATGCTACAAAGAAAACAAAACGAAAGCAATAAAAGACACAAGATTTACTTGGTTCATCCAAATTAGGCTACGTCCAAGGAGCGGCTGCGGTTTTCACTATGATCTCGAAAACAGAGTTCTAGAGGAATACAACGATGATAATAATGATACAAACCCTAGATAGGGCAACTCTATATATAAAGATTACTGAAAATTTGGGCCGGGCCCCGGACCCCGTGGAGATTGTTTATGTTCACTCCCGGGTCCGGGCCTATCGGCCCGTCCCTCCGTTTCATAAACAAAACTCTCGAAAAGTTTCATCTAATTTCCCAACGGGCCGCCAGTCGGATCGGGTCAAGTGCAAAACCGGGGCGTGCACTACCAGGCTCCACACAAACACAACAATTGGGATACGCCAACGAGTGGATTCGCTTCCGTAGCTGAGGCCAGTGAAGATATTCGTCAAGGCAAGGTTTTTTTTTTTTTTTTGAAACGGTAAATTCATTCCAAAGAGTGCTGAGAGAGCACAAGAAGTACAAGAACAACAAAAGTTACAAGAGAGGATGGACGGGATTATATGTTGTCTTTAAATTTTTCCCATCTACACACAAAATCCTCAAAAGAAAAGATTCTAAGCTCTTTGTACATTGATGCCCAAGTGTAAAGAGTTGCTTTAATGTTAATAAACAATTTCTCATAAGTGGTGGATTCTCCCCTAAAAGTTCTATTGTTCCTTTCGGTCCAAAGAACAGACCATATTGCAAAGGGAAGGCAGTACTTGATAAAGATCGACGATTTCAAATTGAATTTAAGCTTCTAATCTCTCAGAACTTGTAACACTATATTTGTAACACTATATTGGGAGGAAAAATTACTTCCATAAATTGGCTGCAACCCTGCAACTAATAAAATGATGGTCTACCGACTCATCATCGATGTTGTTGCAGAGCCTACATCTACCATTCTCAATTTTGATTCCCCTTCTTTTCAAATTTTCTACTGTGGGAAGACTATTGGTGGCATCTGCTCATACTATGAAAGAAACTTTAGTAGGTATTGTTTTGTTCCATACATACTTGTGAGGGAAGATAGTCACATTATTCATTTCGGGGCCATTGTTGTGAAGAACCTCGTATGCCGCTGCAACAGAGAACTTATTGTTGCTTGAACTGCCATTTTTCCATTCTCGTTTGTCTTCCTCATTCCTAATGCATTTGGTTCGCCAATTAAGTGCAACATATGTGATACTTCAGCAATTTCATCTTCTTTCAGATTTCTTTTGAAGCCCAAGTCCCATTGTTAGCATCACTTATATTGACCATATCTTTAACAACCGTATTTTTATTTTTTTCCTTAGTCACTTTCCATATTTTAGAAACCTCTCTTTCAGCGGCTTTTCAGTTATCTAATTATTGTCCCAAAACAGGCTTTTGTCTCTATAAGAAGTAGTAATCTTCATTCACTTTTTGAGAAATGGAAGTCTTTTTTAGAATTTTACCGCAAGGTTTGTTCTTACCTTGGCTCTCTCTTACTCTTATCCAACATTAGTAAAAGGTATACGTATCCTAACCTTGGAACCGGGTTTGATGTGGTATGATCAAGCTGTTCATTGCTTCCTTTGGGTGTATCTTGCAGATGGTCATAATTGTGGATGACAAAGACAAAGAAAATGAAAGAGATATAATAATGGAAGCAGAATTAGCAACGCCTGAAGCTATGGCATTTATTGTAAATCATGGAACTGGAATTGTTTGTGTCAGCATGCAAGGAGAATACTTGGATAGGTTACAACGACGACAAGAGAATGAGGAGAAACTTCATACAACATTCACAGTAACAGTGGTATGTAGTTATCGCCCTTTTTAATTCAATGACGAAATGTTGATTACTATACACTTTATATAATGAGATTTTTTAGGATGCAAAACATGGTACAACCACGGGAGTGTCCGCTGAAGACAGGGAAAAGACAGTCTTGAATCTTGCATTAAGAGATTCTAAACCCGAGGATCTGAACCGTTTGGGACATATCTTCCCTTTGAGGTATAGGGAAGGAGGTATTCTGCGAAGAGCTGGGCATACCGAAGCATTTGTTGATCTTGCATTCTTGGACGGGTTTGACCCTGTTGCGGTTCTATGTGAGATTGTTGATGACGATGGTTCCATGGCAAGATTACCAAAGCTTCGTGAATTTTCCCAGAGGGAGAACTTGAAAATTATATTGATTGCTGATTTGATCAGGTAAATAGTCTTCAGATCAGCAAGTCTCTCTTATCTTCAATATTGCTGTCATAGAGAACGTAGGCAACTGAGGTCAGTTACTGAGCTTCTGAACCATTTCCCCTAAGACCCTGACAAACCCTCTTTTTGCTTAGAAAAATGATATTTATATATGCATGCTTGAATTGCATTTGCTGGGTTACCTTCACTTTCACTTGAACGCACTGTTGTTCATCATTCACATGGTTTCTCAAGCATTAGCCTTAAACCCCTAAAACCCCCGTTTGTATGAGTTTTATCTATGTTATTTCCCAATCAACAGTTTTTGGATGGTCGTATAGCAGAAGAGACGGAGACAAAAGATATATGATGACACGTGCAGTAAGAATAAAATGATTAGTTGACCAGATAAAAGTATAAAATTTTAGTGAAAGGCATATACGTTATTTTCAGTGTTCCTAAAATTGACAGTTGTAAGTTAACGGTTGTTATCTTGTAACACGGTTGAATTTCATGTAACGTGGTAGATTTATAAGTTTTTTTAAAAAATGGGTTATTTTATAAACAACATTTGAAAATAGGATATATCAGTAAAACTTCCTTATTATTAACTTACTTATAAAAATACATCTCATGGGGTAAAAACACAACAAATATATAAATATGATATTTTGTTTGAAAAATGTGAAAGAGTGATACAAAATATGGTGACAACCCACATTACTACATTAATGTCAGAAGTAAAACATCAATTAATTGGTTTAATAATCCTTACATTTGTTTTATGGGTGTAAGGAACAAGTAAATTAAGATATTTTTCTAATACCCAAGATTTAGAAAATACTTTTCTAATATCCAAATTTGGGTATTCTGCACAAAGATATTGGGAATCTTGGGAAATAAAAGGAGGACGACACGTGTAAGACGATTAACGAAGGAGACAGTGGTACTAAGAAGAATGAGAAGCTCACAATCAAAGCCGTATCAAAGGATCGAAAAGGGACAGATGTGAAAGACTGAGTAAATCCCTGCATGATTGACACATAAGATCGGGAAAGTAATATCACACTGATCGAAACAGATAGCATTAAATGCTTATTGAACGGGAAAGTAGGAGTAGTGATGAATGAGGAACGGGAAAGTAAGAGTAATAATGAACGTGGAGCGGAAAAGTAAGACAATAATTACTTTTATGACACGCTTGACACATATGATCTGGACAAAGCTGATTCTCAAGGAACGAAGAGTATGTGTTAATCATACAAGGTAACGGACCAAAAAGCAAAAAGCATGACCTGTCAATCGTACAATCATCCCGATCCAAAGATAATAAGGAGAACGAAAGAGAGTATCGGGACAAGAGGGACCCATTAGATAATCTATAAATAAAAGAGAGCATTCAACAGAGAAGGGGTCGAAAAATTAAAGTGAAGAAAAGGCTAAGGAAGAGTAATCAGAGAAAAAGAAAAAAGATCATTAGGTATGTATAAATTGTATAAGATAGGATTTATAAGTTCGACTATGATGATTCATTTTCGATATTCAAAAAGATTATGGATTTGTAACTGTAATTTGATCAGATTTATGATATGTAAATAAATGGATTATTAAAATCTTTCTCAATTGATTTAAAAGAAGATTCTATGTATCAAATTGTAAGTTAAAATCTTTCTGTTTACTGTTTTTTCATCAAATCATTGGTTGTTAATGCCAATAGGAGTTTTGGCATAAACAATTTGGCGCTAGAAACAGGGAATGGGTTAAAGGATTTATCCTACCTGTTCATGAAAAATGGATTTTTCTGTTATATATGTATTTCAAAAGTAAAGAAATTTAGTATAAAGAATTTGATAGTTCTATGCAACATTTTGGCTTAATTTAACTTTAGTTAACATGTGATTTCTTTTGCATAATAACCTTTTTATGATATCCAAAATGGAAATTGTATCTCATTGAAAAAAAGAAAAACTTTTAAGTTTGAATAGATCTTTTTAAGTGTTTGATTTCCTATTATATGTGTTTTAAAAGATTCATGGTAAATAGTACAAATTATTTTACTAAAAGTATAGACATATTTTTAGAAGATCAGAAAACTAGTTTCTGTCATTTTCTTTATTAAATAATCTGTTGAGAAATTATATGGCTAACTTTTAAAAGATCATTAGAATTCAAGGGAAAAAGGAAATAATCAAGAAACAAAGAATCCAGAAGAAATATGTCTCAAGAAGCAGGCTCTGGAAACCAAGACAGTAACGACAGACAAAGTTACAGACAAAGGGAAGGAGAGAGTGAGCAAGAAAAACAACAGAGTGATGTAGGAAATCATTCACCTATCCATGAATTAACACCAAATAGTATATCTCAAAATCAGTTGTCACATCATGAGAATTCAAGAAATGCTGTAAATTATCTTCAAAATCTGATGAAAGAAATGAATGAAATAAGAAGAGAACAAAGGGCCAGTCATAATCAAATTGAATTATTAACCAGAGAAAATCAAGCCTTGAAAAATGCGATTCAACGTGAGCAAAGTCAGGCTGTAACAGGGTCACGAAGTCAAGAAACAATTTCTAGAAAGCGTGTACCCAGAAATAAAAGGGAAAATCAAGATCAGAGAATGGTATTAGTAGGATCATCTTCACGGGCTAGGAGGCAACGGGAAAATCAATAAATTCAACGTGCACAATGGCAAAAATGTATGGAAGCAATTGAGCAAATGAAAGAAGAGATAAAAGGATTAAAAAATAAAGAAGGGGGGAAGAATAGAAGAGGTGTTGAAAGAAGCCAAGCGCACACCACTGGCTCAGCAGTTGACATGTGTTCCATTGCCAAGATAATACAATATCCCTGTATTTGAATGTTATGATGGTACGAAGGACCCGTCCTCACATTTAAAATATTATAATCGAGTGATGTCACGATGGGACGGACATGAAGCAATAATGTGCTGATAATTCCCTTCAACTTTGAAAGGTTCAGCATTGTTATGGTATGATAGATTGCCAGAGAGTTCCATTGAATGTTATTCACAATTAGTGAGGAAATTTCTCGAAGCTTACATGTACAACAAGCCCGTTGATTCGGGAGTAGACAGATTATATTCCCTTACATCGTGGCCAGAAGAAACGATCCGGTCATATACAGCCCGATGGCATACAGTTTGTCAAGCAATCGGAGATGTCGACTCAAGTACATCGATTAATCATTACAAGTGGGGAATCGCTGACCGGAGATGTCAACTTTTTATTGAAATCCATCGTAACAATCCCAAGACCGAAGGACATCTCAGGAAATAATAGAAACATGTGCAAGACTGCAAGATGTACAAGAACAAGGTCCAAGAAGTAATTCACGAAATCAAAGAAACATGAAAAGAACAAATTCAATCGAAGTATCACCAGAACAAAAAAAGAAATTCCCTCATAAATCTGAATCAAGGGAATCAAAGCGCCAACGGCAAGGGGATAATAAAAATTTGTTCAGCGATTTCAAGAAAGAGTGTTCACAAAACTCAATATCTCATATTCTGAATTATTCGAAATCATAAAAAATAAACCAGATTTTCAATGGCCACCATCAAAAGGCAATCAGCCTGAGTTCATACAACGTTCGAAAGATTATTGTGAGTACCACTGTTATAAAGGGCACCCAATAGATAATTGCAGGAATTTTATTATGCTGGTACAAAGAATGATAGATGCAGGAGAGTTGAAAGAATATATTTAAAGGCCCGAATCAATAGCAAGATCCGACAAAGGCAAAGCAATGCACATCCCATATAATGAACACACCATTAATATGATATCATTTTCAGAAAAAAAAAGATACAGATATGAACGCTGCAATTAATAAAAAGTTGTGCAAAAGGATTCGAGATCATGAAATTTTTTAAAGTATCAGGAAGGATAACGGAAGCTTGGGAAGACTGGATGGCATCCCCTTTAACTTTCTCAGCAAGGGAAGTAAATCAAGAAATTGAGATGCACAATGATCCTTTGGTCCTTACATTGCTAATGTCAGGATGGAATGTTAGAAAAATTCTTTTGAATGGGGGCAGTTCCTTAAACGTGTAGTTTCATGACACATTTTGTAAAATGGGACTCACAAAAGATCAATTAATCCCGTCCCGATACGTTATTTATGGATTTAATGGAATAACTTCAAGACCTGAAGGAGATATTGATTTGCAAGTATCTGTTGGACCAATTAACATCTTAACAAGATTCAGTGTAGTAGATGCTCCATCTCCGTACAATGCAATAATCGTGAGACGTTGGGTACACCAGCTGAAAGGTGTAATTTCCACTTATCATCAATATTTGCGGTTTTCAACACCGCAAGGAGAAATGGAGATCAAGGGAGATCAAGATGATGCGAAGTGTTGTATAATGGCGGAGGTAAGAATGCATGAAGAGCGGGAACAACAACAGCGTGAAAGGAAGAAAAACCGTAAGATTGAAGCAAATGAAGAGGAGATAAATCAATACTTGAAAAGAAACATCGAACAAAAAGCAACAAATGATTAGGAGAAAGCAGTAGGAGTCAAGAAAATTCAACAAGTCAGCAGTTCGAAGGACCCTCATAGCAATTAAAGGGAACTCCAACTTCGATCGGGAATCCAAAACCAATTTTCACTTCTGTAGAAGAAACTAAAATTATAAATACTGGAACTTCAGAATGGCCTAAACAAGTGCGAATTGGAACATTGATGAAAGAAGACATGGAACAAAGTTTAATCAAGTTACTTCGTGATTTTGTAGATATATTGCATGGAAGATGGAGGATATGCCCGGGATAGATCCAAGTATTGTACAACATGAATTACAAATACGTCCCGATGCTATACCATTTCGACAACGGATACGAAAGGTTGCACCGGAGTATCACGATCCAGTCGAAAAAGAATTAGCAAAGCTTTTAAATGCAGGATTCATTCGTGAACTGCGATATCCAACGTGGATTTCTAATATGGTGATCATTCCAAAAAAGAACGGTGGAGTAAGAATCTGTATAGACTTCACCAACTTAAATAAAGCATGTCCAAAAGATAGTTATCCACTTCCCAACATTGATCAGTTGGTAGATGCTGTAGAAGGCCATGAGGCATTATCTTTTATGGATGGTCAGTCGGGATACAACCAGATTGCACTTGCTGAAGCTGATCAAGAACACACAGCGTTCTTCACTCCCCGGGGGTTGTATTGCTATACCAGGATGCCGTTTGGATTACGAAACGCGGGAGCAACATATCAACGATTGGTTGATGCAATATTCAAACCTTGGATCAGACAAATACTAGAAGTTTATGTGGATGATATGTTAGTAAAAGCAAATTATCTATCAACCATCTACAAGACCTCACTGAAATTTTTGGTGCATTACGAAAATACAAGATGAAAGTTAATCCGGAGAAGTGTACTTTTGGTGTTACTTTGGGACGTTTTTTGGGTTACTTGGTTACAAAAAATGGAATTGAAGTTGATCCAGCAAAGATTCAAGCAATAACAGATATGTCATTACCCAACAGCATTAAAAGTGTACAGAAATTAAATGGATGTTTGGCTGCTTTAAGCAGATTTATTGCCAGATCATCAAAACGGTGCAAACCCTTCTTTGATATACTCAAGAAGAAAAATAAATTTGATTGGAACGATCGATGTGAACAAGCTTTCCAAAACATAAAAAAACATCTAGCTACATTGCCAGCATTACAGAAACCGGAACCTGAAGAAATATTAACTTTGTATACAACGGCAACGGAAGATGCAATCAGCGCAGTGATGGTACGTACTAATGAGAAAATAGAAAAACCGATATATTATATCAGCAAAACCCTTAATTCGGCAGAAAGAAATTACACTAAAATCGAACAACTCATTTTATCATTGGTTTTTGCCACTCAAAAGTTACGTACTTATTTTCACACGCATTATGTTCGTGTCCCGAGTAAGGCACCGTTACAATCAGTATTAAAGAATACAGGAAAAGTAGGAAGGATCGCCAAATGGAACGCCCAGCTAGAACAATTCAACATCATTTATGAGTTGCAAACCGCACAAAAATCTCAAGTTTTAGCTGACTTCCTTGCGGATTTCCCGATTGAAGAAGAATATGAAATTCAAGGTTCGATAGGTGGAAAAAAAAGAAGTTGACTTATTTAAAACCTTTTCATTAAATTTTTTATCACATTAATAATTTATTTTTTATCTATGATTAAAGGATTACCAGGATGCGAAGAAGAGGACCCACAAAATATTTTGAACTCAACAAACTCTCAAATGTGGGAAGTCTTTGTTAATGGGTAACGAAACAAAGAAGGAGCAAGAATTGGCATTGTGATTACTGCATCAAGGGGAGGGCGAATGACACATTCATAAATGGTATTTCAACAGCGTTTTTTGCATCAGTAGAGAAATGTTCTTGTATCAATGTTACTACTCATGATGATGGTTATGACTCTAATGAAGATTTACCCTTGATTCCCAAAGATGAGGATAATTTTCAGCACCATAATCGTGGAAACGGAATCCGAAGAAGAAGAATCGGGAAGGGAAAGACAATAGAGGATAGATAAGTAGAAATGTTTTGTTTTCTTTGTTTCATTATGTGATTTTAACATGCTAATGTCTCATGTCTATAGTTTAAGCTGTTATTTTCGTGTTCATTCTTAATCTAGTTGTTTTTTTTTTCCTATAAATATATAGTTATATACTTTTCATAAATAAAAAACTATGAATCGAACTGGTGAAGATGGTTATGGATAATATTTATGCAACTTTCAAACTGGGTATCACTAAAATTTGAGAATTTAGCTTCAACATTTAGTGGGCAAGAGCCGCAAGATATAAGCCTACCAAAGTACCAAGATCTTGTGTCACTTTCGACAATTTCATTTCGAGCTTTTGTGTAGTATTGTGTTGTGTTCTATAACTGGTTTTATGGGTTAGAGCGTGGCTTACCTTTTCTTAACAGTTCCTTGAAATTCTTGTGTAGTTCTAAAAGAAACATGATATGTTTATTTTTTTTATTTTTTTTTTGTAATTTTCGATTGTGGGGCTTGTAATTTTACTAAGTTTGCCTCGTCGATTACAATGATCGAGCAGCGGGCGAGCAATCTTTTCCAGCTAAGCTACAATGTGCTGGTATATTTGTTTAATTCAGTTTCGGACCCTTGAGCAAATTGATTACCCTACTGCTAGGTAATTTCTCTTTGCACTACACTACTAGGTAGTTTCTCTTTGCATTTACGTCAATTTTACCAATTTCACCGTCAGGGAATCCAGTTGTTATGATTGTCTGGTGCGGATGACTAGTGTCTTAAGTCGAACTTTCAATGGTGAAGATGGACAAGGCTGCACGGACCTATGGGTTCAAAAATGTTGGACACATTGAAAGTGTTCGATTGTGCAAGGGATCTCCTATGTAGCTACTAGCTAGGATGTAACCAAACTACCAAAGACATGAAGCCAGCCTGCTTCTGTTACGCTGGATCATTCTTTGGTGAGAACCTAGGCCCAACTCAATCCCTCTTGATAGGTAAGATGCTAAAATGAGTATTGCAGTACTGGGATCCAAACCGGTTGTACCAAAGGGGCCGTGTGCCCTCAGATTAATTCATGACCCATGTTTACTACTAATAATGACTCTGGTTAAAGGGGTACTTATGATTTAGTGAGTTTGAAAAATCGTAATTCTCTTTCTTAAAACTCAATTATGTATTTGCTCGCAGGTTGAATGGTAATGAAACCACTATTCTTATCGACCTAGAGAGGAGGTTTAAGTATTGGTGATTCTGGAAAGGACACTTGGTATATCCGTATTGGCTGAAATGTTAAAGGGTGATGGAAACCCTTTTTTTAAAGTAGTTGTTCGGATTTAAAATAATTATACCATCTTTACACCAAATACTTAGATGTACTGGGTTACCGTAACATACAATGGATAATGTTTATTTTTAATGGACGGTTAGAGATTTATTTTCTACCATCCAATGGTTCAGATCCTTACGATTAAATCATCAAGCTTTTTCAATTATGATTCTTAAGACGGATTGAAGTACAAGGTAACCCATCACTATTTATTTCTTATTTATGTTATGTATTTCGAGGATTTTTTGGGCCACATGGAGAAAGGGAAACATCTGTTTAGGTCATAGTAACATTGCTAAACTAAAAAGAGCATGAAAAGCTGTTTTATGGTAGCCAGTGTATGAATAAAGTTTTACTTAGAACAATTCTTAGTTTAGTTAGACGGTATAGAAAAGATTTATAGCATTAGAATGATCTACATGCCTGTTGGCAAGGTCATCCATACTATTCCATGTGTGCCTCACAAGTATCTTCCAATGGAATTGTCCAAGTAAGCTTCCATGAGAAAATCCTCGTTCATGTATATCTGTTTGAAAATTACGTTGCTAACATGTTAATTTTGTTTCTACTTGGTTGCAGGGAGTTGTAGTGTTGGAGAAAAATGAATTTAAAATGGTTTTTTGTTTTGGTGGGAATGGAACTTAGGACCTATAAGTTACTAAGGGACAATAGCTAATTTTTCATTTTTGTGAATGAACCTTTAGTCCCGTATTGGAGAAACTAAAGATGATTCTCTCTTTATTACCACAAAAATTGTATCTAAGGAAGGGCTCTTAGGGTTTAGAATCTTTTGTGGTTGGGGGAGGACTAAGGCAATGGGCTAGTTAGAGCAAACATACTTTTCACACATGTGTGGTGCACGCACGCTTGTGCTTGCGAGCTTGCGGACTTGTGGCTGTTGGTGCGGGCGTGTGTGTGACTGTGGCTACGGCTGTGGGACTGAGTATGTGTTGCGGCTGCGGGCCAACGAAGACTTACCTTTTTGAACTGAATATATTTTCTTAAAAGAATTTATGACTAAATCAATTTTGTCTTAAATGTGGGGGGCGTATGACCTGGCGAGATTTTAGGAGAGAATCATTCTTAACCGTTTTTAAATCCGTTTTAACCATTATCTCCGTGCTTCATGCGTGGAATTGATTTTCAAACATAATGTCCGTGATTCATGCACGAAATTGATTGACACATTCTCTTCTTCTATCTATAAAAGAAAACGAACTTCACCATTCGAACTTACTCCAGAGAAGGCTACTATCCCTAGATCTTTTATCCTCTTCTTGCTTTGTTTTGCGCACACTGCTTGTTTATTTCCATTCCCTATCAATTGATGTTGAGTTCGTGTGAGGGTGATTAGTATTGTGCTTATACTAGTCATAACAGGAAGTTCTATCCTGGACACATCTTCGCTGTTGGGGTATAACATCTCTCATTCTTGAGGAGTACCCGCGAACTATTGTGTTAAGGACAATTTGCTGAGCAGGTGGCTCTGTCCATAGTGTGTATC
>JAJJMC010028884.1:0-10578 GCA_023531435.1 Papaver californicum
AAAAAATTGCGAGGGAAGCATGTATTTGAACAACTTGGCCTCATCTTTCTAATAGGAGGTGTGCTAATATCATGTTTGTTTCCAACAGAAAGTAGAGTTCCAAGGGAGATATTGCTTTTTGTAATATCTTAGTTCAGTCTTTACTTTCTCATCTTGACATAAATAAAGAAAATACTTATATAAGTAACAAATACATGATAACCAGATTATCCTTATTATGTATGAACTCATTCAAACATTGGTAATAAATATGTAGGCTGATAAAAATTCAATCACCTGGCCAAATGGACTAAAAAGTTGTCTCAGATCTTTCTCTGTTGCCTCAAATGCAACATTTCTTACAATTAGCTTGGTAGAACTCTTGTCTTTATCAACTCTTCTTGGAACTTGCTCATCCGATTTGGCATGGCAATGTTGCAAAATCAGTGCATGGCCATCCAAAATTGTTCCCTGGTATGCAGACAGAAATAATTGTATATTACTCATAGACGAACTGTAATAACAACTAACAAGAAACAAATGATTATCAGCTACATAATTGATTAAAAGTCTGCACCTGGATTCCTATTTGTTGGTGAGAGTTCTCTTACCTGTAAATCCTTGCACACTTTTGTCGCCGTTTCCACAGAATCCAATTCGATGAAACCAAAACCCATCGAGACATTCTTCCCATTTTTCAAGTGTTTCTTAACCTGCACATGCGCAATAGCATGTAAGTGAGACAATAGACAACGAAACCACTACAGACATATAATTGGTTGGTTAGAGAAGTAAACATCACCTGGGCACTTTGGATTCTTCCCTCTTTTATCTTTTCAGTAAAATGCTTTTTCAAATTCTCATCAGATGTTTTAAAGTTCAAATTCTTAACAAATAGAGATCGTGACTGCACAAAACAAACAAAAATATGCCATCAGTCACCAATTAAATATATCAGGGAATGATAAAGGTCAAGTAAGTCCATTAATTAGTTCAATAAGCATCCATCGTCAAAAATTTCAAAAAGCTAGATAACTAAGGAACTAACGAAATGTAAATAGAAGTCCAACGTGAAGTAGAAATTGGAACATTGACAATGCATAACTTGTTCTTTAAATCCATTTCTGTTCTGTAGAGATTTTGTGGCAGTTAGCCATATGATCCATTAAAATCACATAGAATGCGTTTAACATTAGTACCCACTTTGGGGAGTTGTTAGATTGCTAGATAGGATTTCATGAGAAACGGTCTACTAACGATTGCATAAGAATTTTGAAAATTTATCTTCTTCTCATTGCTAGTCCAGTACAATCTATGAAATATAACATGAGCTCTAGGAAAGCAGTCCCCACAACAGTACAGCTTGAAAGTATAAAGTAATTCAAAAATCATAAGAAATAACAAACCTCCACTCTATCAGGATCAACATCAACTCCAGATATTGCTTCCATCCTATGTTCAATAATTGCTCTCTTCACATCCTTTTCACCAACAACTCCATACTTCTGTGCATCAGCCTCCGATGTTGAACTTGGAGAGAGGATATTGCCAGGAGCCCATTCCAAATACAATGGAGCATCTCTAACATTATATATATTGACAGAGAAGTCTAAACATCAGCAAAAATTGTAACTAGAATTCTTAACAAATGGTCAAAATAAAGCTCAATAGTGAGGTTGTGAGGGTATGTTATTCACACAACAAATGAATTTGCCAACACGGGATCAGTAACTACAAGCATGACAAAAGTCAAATTCTGACTGTATCACTACTGAAGAGAGTGGAGAGTTGGTATTAGCAGTCAACAGCTAGCTTACTTGTAACGCTTGTACGCTAAACCTTTGAAAGCTGCACGTGCTTCGTTTGCTTCAAGGAAAACAACCTACAAAATCATGCGAAGAACGTCAATAAAAGCAAATGCGGTTAAGAATCAGCTTTACACAGTTCTCCACTAAGTAATAATATTCCAGGCACAATACAAGTATGCACTGCATCTATTGATATTAAGTTACTAGCACTCGGGATTAAAAACACAATACGCTACCCATCTTATACTAATTTATTTCACATCTAACATAGCAATATTTGTTTGGGGGTCCGAGTTACAAACCATGATGCAAAAATCTAAACCACTCATGACAACATAAATGTTTTAGCACGTATCAATTACTATACTCTTTAAGCTAAGAACACAGTCAGTAGATCAAATTGTCAAAAATATAATTAATGTGCATACACAATCTTCTTGGTTGAAGAATTTTACAGTTATGAAATTTGTGAAAGATTTGAAATCTAGCACGGAAGGCAAATTCAAAGTAGATCACAAATTAAAACCTCTGAATGACTGTTTATGTAAACGAAAATAAGAAAAAAAGATCACTAGATTTGCAAGTGTTAGTTTCAAAATTTAGGCAGGTTCAGATTCAAGTTATCATCATATGGAATGGTTGAGACATGATGAGTGCATACCAATGCCAATGTTTTGGTTTGAGGAAGAATAATTTTATCCAAGCTTCCAAATTTGCCGAACATCTTCGTCAGATCTCCCTCAGAAGACCCATATGGCAAATTCTTCACGAGTAAAACATGATTGCTTCTTTTACTACCACCGGTCTTTCCAGAGGCAAATTCCTCTAAAGCAGCAACGTTGATGCCAGCATTTACTAAACCTTTTTTTGTATCAGAAATGACGTGTGTCTCTCCCAAAGCAATACGAACAGCTAAATCATCAGCTTCCCGGTCAAGAAAATCACTTTTACTCACTCCATATTTCCTAGCAATGTTCTCCACAACCTGTTTGATGTAGGAGAGAACGATTATTACAATACACGATAAGTAACTGAAGCCTAGAAGCCGAAGTAGCAGTACACAATGAGAAAACAACAATTGAATGCAAGAGGTGGTATATGATTTTTATGAGCAAATATAAATAACTTCAGCAACGACAAACTTCACAGATAAAACGTCTTCCCCCAACTTATGTAATTGTAACCATTGGCTATCATACATATTGCACCGGACAAGATTTTTCTGACAAGAGTTATGTAAGAGCTTCTGACAAGAGTTATGTAAGAGCAAGGTAGTTATAGCTAAGATAAAATAACGACAGCAGTTCAGCCATGTTATAATGTTATTATTTCAAACTGATTATCATGTTATTATTTCAAATTGATTATCATTTTATTATTTCAAACTGATCGGTGCAGAAAACACCTTCAATCACATAAGTGAATCTGATGGAGGATGAGGATTGTTTAGCTAGTTTACATACTGTATCAGGGCGCATGAATAAACTGTTCCACGCTCGTGTATCTCCACCTGCTTCAGATGCTTTTCTCTGATCGTCCTTTTGTTGCTTAAAAGTTTTTGAAGCTTGGCCACCAGCGTTTGAGCTGAAAAACAAGAGTAACAAACTCATTTGATAATGGAAAAAAGAAAGGGAAAAAGAAACCAAAAGACAAATAGACAGATAGACAGGCAAAAAAATCAACAAATAAAAAAACCCAATGGACTTCAGATGCTTACTCTTGTCTCAGAGAAGTGTTTTGCTGTTTTGCTGGCAGAATATGCAATAACCTGCCTTGGAAAATTGAATTGTCTAACTCTTCAAATGCCCTGAATTGACCAGTCAGATTGATAAGAAACTGAAGAAGAAAAAAGAACCAACTCAAAGAACTGATCATCTATCTGCAAATCGCTAGTTATTGACACTATAGTAGTATGACTAGCAAGTATGAACAAAGATCAAAGCGGTTGCATCTCCGTGCAAAAATCATTGGAAATGATTCACCAAGTACACAGGTATGGTTAGACCTTTATGATATAACTGACTCAGTTAAACCAAGAGTTATCCGTAATCTCGAACTCTGGCACAATATGAAATATCTGGCATCTACTTTATTAGATTATAGATTTTGCCTCCAAACCAAAAAGATAGCACAACTTAGACAACAACCAACTGAAAAAGAACAGGTGAAAGGTGTCTAATTGAATCCAAAATACAGTACCTAACAGCGAATTCTGGGAGGGTATAAAGAACATAAGCAATTCCTTTTGATCGTTTGGTATCTCTATCCACAACAAGATGGACCTCCGAGATATCACCAAATTTGCTAAAAATCTCCGTCAGATCTTCCTCACTATTCCGTCATCGATACAAAATATCATTCAAGCACAAGAAACAAACGCATCAGTTTATTGGACACCCAAACAAGTAAATAGAAATTGAAGAAGGCTGAATGAAAGGTGAAAATACCTTGCAGTGTATGGAAGATTGCGAACAAAGAGACGCCCTGTCTCGAGAATCTGTTTTTTAGCATCATCTAAGATTGAGGATGGGATATCAGGCTCATCCATTTCAGCATCAGATCCTCCAGGAGGACCTTCCTCCTCTTCCATATTTTCTTGAGAGGCCTCTCTAGTATGATCATCAGACGGTTCTTCTGTGTACATTACCCTACCTACTTCAGCTTCACTATTTGGACCATCTTCACTCTCTGAACCAGAATCAGAATCAGAACCCGACCAACCCTTTTTCACTTTACTCTTAAAATAATCCATGTCAGAGAGATCTTCAGTTTTAGGTAGATCAATTGTCTCATTATTTGCAGAATCATCAGATGGGCCATTTTCTTTTTTATCATGGTTATCCAATTTCACCTTTGATGGATCCGACTGCTTCTTGTTTACCTTGTTAGAATTAGTTTTTTCAACAACACCTTTGGCATTTTGGTCAACTAGAGTACTTCCTGCTGTTGTATCATTCCCCCACAACTTTGTCTTACTCCGTGGTTGCATAACTTCAAGAAACTCTCGAAGTTGAGGGTCATCAACCTCCAAGTCCTTTTTATTTTTCTTGAATTCCCCTTTATTGCTTGAGCTTTTAACACTACCAGTTTTCTTACTTTCATCTACTGTCTCTTTTTTTGTAACGGAATGCCGACTCCATGGGCGTGGAATATTTGCATCCCCAACTTTATGAGCGATCTGGATTTAATATCCTCATATTAGTTAAAAAAATCATGACGATTTCTATAAGACAACAACTAGCATTAAACTTAATCTCTACAATATGTTTATATCAACAGTACTCAACGCACCTCACATGTGATTCTAGACGTATCCATGTAAGAATTGTTGAAGTACTTGAGAGCTTCTTCAGCTTGTTGCTCCGTTCGAAACCCAATAAAAGCGAATTGTCTACTCTTACCATCTCTGATAAAAATAAAATAATACAAAGATTAACAGATAAGTACATCAAAAGAACTGAAATAGTTCATTCGGTCATTCAAAAGATAGAAGAAGCATCATGATCAATGTCACCTAGTTCTCATGAGTTTAGCATCAGTTACTTCCCCTTTCTGAGAGAAGAAATCTCTGAGATTATCTTCAGCAACATATTTTGGTAAATTCTTGACACATACACGAGACCTAAATATCAACAATACTAAAATTAGAATGACAAAAAAATCCAAAAGAAACCAAATGATTTTAACAATTGTCCCAAGAACACACTTACATTTGACTTTAAATAAAGATTACAGATAGCTCCAGTATTCGATATTCTGCTTAAATATATTGGGGAAGAAAAACTGAGTGAGACAGAAAGACTATTGTAATAGTATCACAAATAGAAGAACCTTATAGTTACTCATGTTTATGTGTACAGCAAGGTTACTAGAACAGAAAAGAACAAACGTTTTAAGAGTGGATGAATTGCATTTAGCAGTGTAAACAATATAAAAAGGAGAACATAGGTATACAGATGATTAGATAAAAATAATGCTGGAAACAATCAAACAATTACTACATCAAAATCTTTTAACATCCATGTACAAAGAATTACTAATACTACTACCATAAGCAGACCTCAAATTAATTATGCTTCTACCTGAGCAATGCCTAATTTTAGATATTTCTTTGCTCCCAGGCATTTTCATTGCAAAACCTAAACCCGTTAAAAGGCATATGCAAACCTAGAGGTAAAGTTCCTAATACTCTTTTTATGTATTCGTCTTTCCTATAAAAATGGCAATGAATTGAGAACAGAGAGAGATAAGATCAAAATAGAACCCTAGATTGATAAGTTCAACTTTGGAAACAAAACAGCACAAAACGAGAGGAGAAAGATGAGCTTCTTCGTACCTTTTAGTTAAGAGAAGCGGCGGTGGAGGGTTTATAGACTGTTGCGCTAGGCGGTGGTGGTGGGAGAGAGTGAAGCGGCAAAAGAGGGAGGAGGAGATATTTAGGGGTTTTACTTCAGTTTTTGGAAGGCCACAGTTTTACCCAACTCCATATTCTAGAGTAGAAAATAATTGTTACCTTTTTATCCATGTTAATGCGATGTATTGACTTGTATATGGTTTTAGACTACCGGACCGTGGAGGACCATCGGATCAGATTTTGTCTAGAGTCGAGATACGGTCCACGTTGTTTTCCGTGGTTTGTGCACGTTTCTAGTTGGACATATTTATTCACTTCCACCCACAACCAAATCACGTGTTTTTAATTTTTTTATGTTGTAAAAAAAAAAACTATTATTATATTCGAAACTCTAATTATAGATGAAATACAACCGGTAAGTACATTCATACTCAACATACTTTTGAACGCTAAATAATACAATTATTTCCATTATTGCATACGCTGATACGCATCCTCCAGATAATGACCAGCGGAAGAGCCAATTATAAATATGGGTGCACATCCAGAAAAGCTGGCTCAGAAGCTCAAATTTTTAGTCCATTTTTACGTTGTTGTACCCATAGCAAGATTTTGTTTTCCCTTAATTAAGTTTCTCGCTCCACCACTGATAATGACCTGCCTATGACTATATGGTGTTATGCCAATAAGCAATCAAAACATCCTGACCGGAAATATTTCTTGGTTCATACCTAATTCAGTTTTTGTTGCTTAGTTTTTCTCTTAATAGTATGCAGGCTCTGTTCTCCAAAGGTGATAGACCAATAAGTAGAACGAACCATTTCGACAAACAGTGGAAGCTGCAGAAAAGCAAACAACAGTACAGGAATACAACCGCACAACGTTATCGGAACTGCAGCCCGAGCGTGTCGATTACTAAGAACAATAGTGACCGCTGCTCCAAAAGAAATCAATATGGTGGCCATTGATATAGAGAGAGTTGCAAGACCTATTATGAGTTTTAGTGGCAAGGATTTTAGAAAATCCTCTTCTGAATACCGTGACGTCAATATAGCTAAAAACATAAGTACTGATGTGATTGAAGATAAGAGAGCCAAGGCATCTGCTACCACAAAGACCATAAATGGTGTCTTCTCCAAGAAAATTGGGACACCGTTATTGCTTTTACTTGTGTCACTTATGTTACCACCGGGTACAGTATATGCAGCAGCAAATGCTACAGTAGCTATCAGAGTTGCGACAACCATGCATGACCCTGATGTATCGTTTATACACTTATCTCCTTTCTCCATTAAGTCTTTGTGTTGATCTGTTAATAAAAACTGTGTTGTATTCCCATCCTTGTTCTTTAGATACCTAGCTTTTTGTATCATAGTATGTGCCACCCCCTGAACGAAATAACTAATCGAGTAATTAAGATTACATATTTTGAGTACTCAAGTGCATTACTATATTTTCGAGCTACTAGTGAACTTGTATTATATCTTTACCTTGAACCATTGCATTTCTCTTTGCATCTGTAGCGTGTCACCTGATACGAAATTGAGTCGATGAGTAGGAGCTAACATGGCAGCGTGATGTAGGATACTGTTATCTCTTTCATCAAGCGTCGGAAGTCTGTCTAATGGGTAATGTCTTTTCTTGATTTGGCATATGTAACTAAGTCTCGTAAAAGTTTATCAAAATAATATCATACCTAAATTAAGCCAACTACAAAAACCGATTGATGAATATTCAAATCTAATTCTAACAAATCTTCAACCAAAAATACGATAATATTGCATCATTAGATTTCTAATCCGACAATAAGAAATTTTTTGAGATAAGTTCTTAATGCTATCAAATGAACTAGAAAATAATTAACAAGAATTTCCACCCAAGCCATACAAAAGGGAAATATCTTCAAGCAAATATGTAGTGCAAAAAGTGTAATTTATCCTTTACTCCGGGTAAGTAGTTGATCAATCGATATGCTTCAGAAAAAAAAAAGTTGATCAATCAAATTAAAACTTTTATAAGAATTTAACTAAAATTCATACTAATTCGTCAGCTCGACTAATGTTTTCTTCCTGTAATTAAAAATATACAGCTAAAATTACAACTACATAAAAAAATATAAAAATAAGCAACATCCACCAACTTACATTAGAATCTCAATCAAGAGTACAAAAATTGCTCCAATATCTAATTTTAGGCGTGACGAAACTCCTAAGGTTTAAATGGTACTGAGAACAGAGAGAGATAAGATCAAAATAGAACCCTAGATTGATAAGTTCAACTTTGGAAACAAAACAACACAAAACGAGAGGAAAAAGATGAGCTTCTTCGTACCTTTTAGTTAAGAGAAGCGGCGATGGAGGGTTTATAGACTGTGGCGCTAAGCGGTGGTGGTGGGAGAGAGTCAAGTGGTAAAAGAGGGAGGATAAGATATTTAGGGGTTTTACTTCAATTTTTCGAAGGCCACCGTTTTACCCAACTCCTTATTCCAGAGTAGAAAATCATTGTTACTTTTTTACCCCTGTAAATTCGATGTATTGACTTGCATATGGTTTTAGACTACCGGGCCGTGGGAGGACCATCGGATAATATTTTGTCTAGAGTCGAGATACGGTCCACGCTGTTTTTCGTGGTTTGTGCACGTTTCTAGGTGGACATATTTATTCGCTGCCAACCACAACCAAATCACGTGTTTTTAATTTTTTATTTTGTAAAAGAAAAAAACTATTATTATATTCGAAACACTAATTATAGATGAAATACAAAGGGTAAGTACATTAATCCTCAACATACATTTGAAAGCTAAATAATACAATTGTTTCCATTATTGCATACGCATCCCCAGCTAATGAGACAAAAAGAGATATATTATACTATTAGTTACTATATATCCAATTAATTCAGTTAGCTTCTTAAATTCATCCACTAATGCGCTTGTTAAATATGTGATATTGGTAAAAATAAAATGAAATCTACGACCATCAGACGTCATATTTTGTTCTCGCCCCACATCAAGCGTTCAGCTAGACGTCCGTCTCGCGTAAACGTTACGTTATGATCACACCCTTCTCAACAAGCGATATGCTAGAAAGCCGTCCAACATCAGACGTTATATTGGAGCACCGTCCGATCATTTACCGTTGTTCTTGGGCCGAACCAAAGACTAAAATATTTAGTCTTTAGTCTTTGGGTATCCTCGTCCCACTGTGGGTGCCCTAAGAAACTTCAAACAACAATATAAAAGTTTACATCTTCCTTAACTAAAGATAGAATCCTAATTTATAAAGAAGCCAGCTCCACATTAAAAAAAAGAAGGTTATTGGGCTTTTACAATAGATCTAGTTGAGCTTCTAATATAAGCCATCAGACCTCACTAATAAGCCGACTGAGTTTTCACTATAAGCTATCCAGCTTCGACAATAAGTTAGGCTGGGCTTCTACAATAAATCATTGAACTTCCATAATAAAACATGCTAGGTTTACATAATAAGCCAACTAACTTCCACAATAAACGAGATTGGGCTTTCTAGAATAAGTCGTTGGGCTTCCAAAATAAACCAAGTAGGCTTCCCCAATAAGCCAGGTCGTCCTTCCATAATAATCCATATTGGGTTTTCAGAATAAATCAGACAAGGCTTTCATAATAAGCCATTGGGCTTCAAGAATAAGATAACTCTAAGCCATCTGGGTTTCCATAAAAACCTACCATTGCAACTACGACGAAATTCATGTATCCTCCACGTGTACCGTGTAGGCGGGTACAAACACATGCATCCTAATCATTGTTCATAATTTTATTCCAAAAATTCTCAATCAATCAATCAAAACTAACATCATAACTGATAGACACATTTATGTCTTATCTGTCTTACATTTTCTATTTTGTTATCACTTATTCTGTACTTATTATGGATTTTTATGTCTTTGTAGGTATTTTTTTGGAAAAATTGGCTCGAAAAGTTGTTAAAGGCACCCTATTTTTTTACTAAAGGCACCCAGGAGAACTAATAAAGGCACCCACCAGATGGATTAGGCACCCTTCATTTCAAATTCAAACCCCAAAGTTTGCGGGAGATTTTTACTTTACATTAAAAGGAGTCTGAATAGTTCTGAATCGAGTTTTAAGGTGATTAAAAGAGAAGTTTGATCTCAAAACAAGTGAGAAACCCTTTAAAATTATCAATTCATGTCAATAGGGAGTTTCACGTCGGAAAGCAAGCAGGAAAAAAATCACACAAAGGCCGGAAAATATATTTCTTTTCGGATTCAGATTATCATGATTTGGAGTTAGTTAGGGATTGATATCTTTAGTCCTTATCGGTTAAGAAAGGTTGTTGGGTTTAATAAGCCTATATAAACCAACAGATCGAAGAAAAATGAGGAGGGGAGAGGCTTGATAGGTGCATAAATCATACATTTAAAGTAGTTTTTCCTGACCCT
>JAJJMC010028900.1:0-18671 GCA_023531435.1 Papaver californicum
AATTATACACTAGAATATTGGAAAGAGTTTGTTACAAATGAAAGCAAACCTGGTGTTAAGGAACTCAATGCCAAATATGCAGATAACCAAAAGAAGAGGAAAGTTCATCACTCATGCGGCCGTGAGTCATATGCAAACAAAATGCATAAGCTTGTAAGTACATCCTAATTAGTTTTGTCGCCAGTTCAGTTCATATTTGGTATTACTTGTGCATAATATATTGTATGTACAGACTAAAACAGATGGGTTGGCAGCTGAGGCTGGGCGAGGCCTTGCTTGGATGGATGGTCAAACATTGAAAGATGGATCTGTAAATGCTTCGGCAGCTGAGACATTTGTGAGTATACTTGGTTAATTTTAATTAAATTTGTAGTTTACTTGTTTAATTCTGAAATTAACACTTGCGTTTGATGCATACCACAGGAAAGTGTTAAGGCTGCTAGAGAAAAAAGGCAGTCCCAAATTGATGCAGGTTTGATATCCCCTCTAGACTTTGAGAATGATGAAATTGCAGAAATCTTTGGCCATGACAAAGGTGGAAATGGTTTGGTGGGTTATTCTTCTCACATATCGAAGAAACAGGCATCACATGCAAGTCTTGCAGCTGCAGTCATTGCGGCAAACAAAAGCCAATCTGATAACGCACCAAGGGTTGAGACTCAGCTGATTATGGATGAGACTATGATGCTCAAGTATACACAGCGTATTACCAATGTAAGGTTTTCATCTATAAGTTTGTTATTTCATGATGATTATTGTTACATAGCTAACTGTTTTGTAATTTTTCCAACTGTTTTGACCAATTGTTTTGCAATTCTTATGTAATTGACCAACTGTTTTACAATTTTTCCAGACTGTGATTCAAGAGATGAGAAAACAACTACAAAACCAAGCGCCTGACAACAACCATCAAGTCCCAGATGATGAGAATCCTGAACACAATTCAAATCCAGATCTTGTTGGCTCTAAGCCACCAGGTAATGAAGCTCAATCTGTGCTTCTATATAATAGAGAAAAGATTACTGTTGCTACAGGGTATGTTGTTCAAGGTAAAGAAGGAGAGAAATGTCATGGAGTTACGGTCTTGTCGGATGAGAGGAAAATCTGTTTAGAAGCCATTTATGATGGTAGCTGTCCTTTACCCGATCGCCCTCAAGCCGACAACAGAAATTATTTGCATGAATATATTGTAGGTGAGTAGGTAATTTGACCGATAAGACGTATGGAGTTTGTGCAATATCCTTGAAAAGCTGCAGTTGTTCCACTTTTTGTTAAAACATGTATTTATTTTTTGGGTAAATTTTTTTTTGTTAAAACATGTAATTTCTTGTAAATGTGAACTATATTTTGTAAATTGAAAACTAATGAAATGTACATTGCTTTTGTATTTGAGTTCAAGAAAGTGTATGCAATGCAGGTGGATGGAACTGAATTTTCAGTGCCCGACACTGAATATTCCGGTGACCGGCACCGAATATTCCGATGAGCGGTACTAGACATTCCGGTGACCGGCACGGAACATCCCGGTGGCCGGCACGGAACATTCCGTTGGCCGGCACTGAATATTCCGTTGACTGGCACTGAAAATTCCGGTACCCGGCGATGAAAATTCCGGTGACCGGTGATGAAAATTCCGATGGTCGGTCCTGAAAATTCCGGTTGTCGGAGTTGGTCATTCCGGTGACCGACACTGAATATTCCGGTGACTGACACTGAATATTCTGATGACCGACACTGAATATTCCGATGACCGGCACTTAAAAAACAAACACGTGTCAATAGTTTATTGGTTGTTATATAAGAGTTTTTTTTTATTGTTAAAGACATGTGTCAATAGCTTAGTGGTTAACATGTGTAATATATAAACAGTTATATTAATATCTATAATTGTCTGGACAGTTAGGCTATTTAATTTCTATAACTGTTTCGGATAGTTATAAAAAACAATAACACTAACTATCACAGCTTATTTATAATTGTCAATAACAATTATTGAATTTCTGATTTTATTTATTGTAACTCTTTATTTGAGTTACAAAACACCTTAAATGGTGTAGTTAAGATGAGATGCATCGTGATTCACATGGTGATAATAATAGACAGTAAAATCAACAACCAAGATATTCCATGAGTATGCTCCATGCGATTTCACAACGAATTGAATATTATCTACTACGGTAGGACGTGGTGCAGTACAATCTTCGAAAACCAATCGGATGTTAGTTGAATATTATTTAAAAAAGTGTATTTTATGTAATAAAATAATTATTATGTGGTGGCTCTGTCTGCACTAGGCAGACTGCACGAAGATTCTCTAGAGCATTTAGTTTACTGGAAGACCAAAAAAACGACTAGCTTTGTTGAAATTAAGACTCGATCTGCCAATCAGACCAATATCCCTCCCCTAGGCAACTTCCTCGAAAGAACACAAGGGAATTAGAAAACTGTCATTATTTTATATTTTTAGTTGACCATAAATCTTTCAATTGATAGAGTAGGTAGGCATTATTGAATCGGATAATATATACACTTAGTTCATCCATGTGTATAATTAAGATTATATGATTTTATATCCCTTTCGATTTTAGTAATTGATTCGATTGAATCCCGTTTGAATTATTAACTTAGCATCGTGAACCTCATGCAATAATTAATCAATTTATCAACCGATGAATATGATTTAATGTAAATATATTTTGTCTACTTTGGCAATTAATAACAGACGTTTTGTGTCATTAACAAAATGAATTATTAGTATCTTAGCATCGTGGATCTCATGTGATAATTAATTTATTAAATGTTGGATTAGTACAAATTAGTGAAATTGATCCATTCATGTATCTTAGAAGCCTATGTGAATCGATCATGTAATAATTAATTTCATAAGCATAAATAAAAATGATAATTTGAGTTCTAAGCTTTCTTTTTTGTTTATCCGATTTTTATAAAATTTAGAAATGATAATAAAATTACAAAGATCAAAGAAAACAACCAATATTGAGGGGAGAAAAGGAATGTGCAACCCGGGTTTAAAGGGTGCACAAATTTGTACTTGCCAACATTTGGGTTGGGGTGGGGTGGGGTGACACATAAAGCATGTGCAACTAGCTATAAATATGTGCACCATATAAATGTTACAAACACTGTGTTCACCGTGCAGACAGAGTGAAAGGTTGGGTTGGGCGTAGGAATAACTCATATCCCTTAACCATGACTATATATTTCATTTATTTTTATTATTTTTCTTCTTCTAGCCAGCATTTTTCCAGCAAAAAATCACATAATAATTGGTTTTTTGTATTTTATAATTCATTTGGAAGTATGTTAACATAGTGTTATTAGTAGTTTAGTCGTTACTGTGGATCTCATGGATCATAAATGTGTATTATAACTAATGATGCATAGGAATAATACGCAACAAATGAAACAGATTCTCCAAGGCCTAGGTAATTTATTGACCTTATTTTGATTCTGATTGTAGAGTTGTCTTGGTTGATATGAACCATAAAATACGTTTTAAGGCTAGCCTAATAGGTTTGAGGCTATTAGGGACGAAGACTCTAGATTCTTGATGTTTTCGTGCATTCTTGAAAGAATGTTAATAACAATGCTAGTAATTCCAGTGACGGAGCCAACTGCAAGCAAGGTGTGTATTTGCTATCCAGGGTTTCCAAGCTTAAATTTTCAAATAATTTGGACTTCCAAATCTAATCTTATTTTCGTGCCACCCCTGGTAAAACTTTGCTCTTATACGTGTGTTGGCACTTTTCAAAAAGAGTGAAAAGAATGGATTGAGAATGTGTTTGGTAATCTGGATAAAAAAATTGTCACCATATATATAAGTTAGGTGACAGTTCTCAAAATTATTTGCACTGTCACCAAAGTCTCTTACCAAAAGTCTGTAAGAAACTGTTACAAAATTGTGACTATAAGGTAACAGTTTCCTTATAAATATCAGTGTTGAAGATTTACGGTAACATTTTCTAAATAGAACTGTCATCGGAAACTCTATATCTTTCACTATTGTGACCGTTTTTTATATATTGTCATTGTTGATAAGTTACGGTAACATCTTCTAGATAAAACAGTCATCGAAACCTTAATTTTTGTACTAAGGTAACAGTTTCTTTATCAATCTATCAGTATATTACTTTTTGACAAAGCTGTTACTGTAAATCCTATATTGTGACACATTATCTATTAAAATGTCATTGTAATGAGTCGATAACAACTAGAGCAACGGTAGAAGCTTTCATTTCATGTCGTCAATAATGTACATAAAAAATTTTGTGATACCAATATTGTAATTACCTTTCGTGATACCAATAAAGTGGCATAATAAGAACGTACAAATCCAATACAAAATTGAGATCCTAATTTATGCCAATAACATCAAAACAAGATAAACTTTAATCCAGAGACCCTAATTACATAGATTCTTACAATTATTTTTTAAAACTTGCGTGGGAAAATGATAATAAATTATTCACAAAAATTAGAATACTCAAATCTGTAATATAATAAAAAATCGAAAGTGGATATCAGAAAAAAAAAATTGAATGAGTTGAGGAAACGGACCTCGAGACGAAGAAGACATTTTTCTTCTACTATTTATGTGCCCTAATTTTGCAGAACAAGGGAAAGTGAATAGCATAAATTGTGAACATTTAGCTTACTGACCATATCAACCGAGATCGCTTAAAAGATAAAACGAAACCCATAAAAATCTCTATTCTTCTTAGTTAAAATTCTCCAATTTTAAAAAGTTAGAGCTTTGAAAAAACGAATGTGAAGATATAAGAAAATGCTTTCGATCAAAGAATTGGAATAAGGTGAAGAACAATTAGGATTAGATTCTTCTACTACTTATGAGGCTGCTAGTGTTGACGAGAGAAGGAAATAAATGGAAATGAAAGTTTTTCTTTACTTGGTTCTTCGCTCTAATTATAGACCCTAGATTAACAATTATCAACGGACTACGTATTTTTTAGATGAAAAAGGGATCTGATTGGTTAGAAAATATTTATACGGAATTTTTGCAACCTTTATTAACTACCAACGCACTGACATGTTAATGGGAAAATAACCACCAGATTTTCCGGTCCATATAAAAACATGGCACTTGCGGTGTGTCCAGTTAGTATTATCATGGCTAGCAGTATATAATGATAGATTATGTAGGACACCGTAGTTATTATATGTCTTTTCAGTTAGTATTATTATGGCTAGCAGTATATAATGATAGATTATGTAAGAAACCGTAGTTATTATATGTTTTTTAATCATAAAAATTTCCAATTTTAAGTGTCACAGTTACGGTCTAGTGTGACAGTTTGGATAGAAAGTGATAAAAACATTTTAGAAAGTGCTAAAGACATCCATAATGATAAAGGCACACAAACTTTGGCTAGAAAAACCACCTTTGTAACACTATGAAAATATTTCTAGAACTTTAAACCCTGGCCCAAATCAATGTGAATATTTTATACTAAATAGTTATCCTTAGTAGTGTTAGGAGCATGATTAGTAGATATAATGAAGAAGTCTAGAGGATTTTAGCATGTGTGCCACGTTTTTTACATGAGCAGCTAGGGCGTTTCTCGATATTTTCTTTCTTTCCTTTATTTTTTCTTTCTCAAAATGAGTTCCTTCATTTTACCGACTGATCTTCATCTTTGTCCTTTTCTATTTTTCTTTACCACCATCTCGAACAAGGGAACAAATCTTATTCCAAATCCAATTTCAAGTAAAACCCATCCTCCCATTTTGGATAGAGATTGTTTCGCACAGGTAGGGGTTTCCTCCTCTTTTACTTGTTTTCTCTCATCATTGTTGTTGATGTTGCTGTTACTTAAATCTTCCGATAATGTGCAATACACTCTGAATGATATCCATTCATGCAATTTGGTAAATGATTTTTCAGTTGTTCAATAACCATGAAATTTGAATTTCGTTAAATGTCCCTGATTTTGACGACATTGTAGAACCACAAACTTGGTTTAAATCTTTTATGATCTCTATGTTCCATCCTTGCATATTGCACTGTGATTAATTTTGAATGTTACAAATGAGTTTTTTTTACGATTAAAAATGTTATGCAGCTTGTTAGTAAATAAAAGAAGCATGACACGTGGAAGAAGATCGAGATAGGAAGCAACTAAATTAAAAAGAGCGAGAACCACATAATCAATATTAAAAATATCAAATATCGAAAAGACACGAAGCATCTGAACAATGGATTGCATGAAGGACACATATGATCGAGAAAGTTGAAGTACATCGAATAAAACAAACAGCATTAAATGATGGAAGATCGAAAAAGTAAGAATAATGATTACTTTTTTATCTTGATAATCGAGAAAGTAAAGGTAATAATTACTCCAATTATTTTAATGATCGAGATAATAGAAGTTTAAAAAGATAGGAAGACACGTGTCGAATATATAAGACATCGAACCAAGAAGCAATTAAAAGTGATCTGTCACCTAGTGATCGCACCAGATAAAAGAGGAAATACAAGAACGATGGGTACATCGAAATAAAATGGATCGAACCAAGGAAGAGGCAATCCAAGAATGACGACAAGACTGAATAAAATGACACGAGAGCATCGACCCAAAGTAGAATCGATCAAGGAACGATGACCAAACTGGAGAAAATGACACGTTGCACAAAAAGGGACCCAGTAAATAAATCTATAAATAGAAGAAGTCAAACAACAAAGAGAGGGTCGGGAAAAATAGGAAGAAAAACCTCAGAAAGAAAGAGAAGATATTTTTAGGTATGAAACTAGGAGAAGTAATTATATTATGGAAGGATTTTTTGTACTTAATTAATCAATTTGTAAAAATGATAGCTCAAAGATGTTAAATTTGAGTAATCATATGCATCGTACAGAAAAGATTTTATGTTTGGCACAGAAGTGATTTTATAAAATCAATACAAAGATGTTTGGGTGTTACTCGATTTCAACTTTAAATTGATATGTGAGAATATGATTGGTTGTTTAGTCGAAAAGATTTTTTGACATAAACAATTTGGCGCTAGAAGGAGGGGCATTAAAGGATTTATCCTACCTGATGAAGGAAAAAAGGTTTTAATTTCAAAAATAAGTCGTCCAAGAAAGAAACATTTTTATTAAGAAAAGAACGGATATGGTTGAAAAAATTCAAAAGAAAAACTTGGAAGAATTCAATTTTGCAAGATACAAAAAGTGAAAAGTTTATTTACATAAGCATGTTTATTTGACATGAAAAATATTTGAAAAGATAGTTAAGAATATGAAACGAAGGATTTTATGAATTAGGAAAAAATCAGATTTGTGATAGGAAGAATTCACAGTTAAAGCAATAAATAGGATCTCTTATGATTTTGATGTGTAAGAGTTCATTTGACTGATTTTCTGAGATATTTTTAGATATCAAGCAAGGAAAGCAATCAGCAAGGCGAAAAATAGTTAAGAAACAACAGGATCTGAAAAATATGTCTCAAGACGCTAATTCTGGGAACCAAAATGGTAATGAAGACTGGGAGAATAGACAAGAGGAAGGAAGAGAATCAGGACAACAACAAAGTAACGAAGGAAATCATACCCCAAATCAAGAATTAACACCAAATACAGTGGTTCAGAATTACTCTTCAGATCATGGGAGTTCTCAAAGAAGAATGCAGCAAATACAGGATTTATTAGAAGAAATAAATGAAATGAGAGAGGAGCAAAAAGCAAGCAACCATCGAATTGAATTACTTGCAACCGAAAATCAATTTTTAAAAGATGTAATTCAGAGAAAGCAAAGACCAGCTGTGACAAAAATACGGAATCAGGAGGTAATGTCAAGTAGACAAATATCGAGAAGTGAACAACGGAATCCAGATCAAAGAATGGTATTATTAGGATCGACATCTCGAGTAAGAAGGCAACAAGAAAAAGAGATTCTACGAACCCAATGGGAAACATGCTTGGAAACGATGGAACAAATGAAAGAAGAAATTAAAGGATTAAAAAATAAAGAGGGGGGAAGGATAGAAGAGGTATTGAAAGAAGCAAAGCGAACTCCGTTAGCACAACATTTGACATGTGTATCATTACCAAGAGAATATAATATACCAGTATTCGAATGTTACGATGGTACCAAGGATCCAAGATCACACTTAAAGTATTATAATCGAGTGATGACCCGGTGGGACGATCATGAAGCAATCATGTGCAGATGTTTTCCATCCAGTTTAACAGGGACGGCATTGTTGTGGTACGACAGATTACCGGAAAATTCCATCCATAATTATGCACAGTTGGTGAGGAAGTTTCTTGAAGCATACATGTATAATAAACCAGTTGATTCAGGGGAGGACAAACTTTATTCATTAACATCTTGGCCAGAAGAATCGATCTGATCATATACAGTCAGATGGCATGCGATATGTCAAGCAATATGTGAATTAGACCCAATAACAGCTATAAACCATTACAAATGGGGGATTGTTGATCGGAAAAGCCAGCTTTTTGTTGAGATTCACCGAAATAATCCAAAAACTGAAGGCCAGTTAAGAGAAATAATAGAAACATGTGCGAGGCTCCAAGACATACAAGAGCAAGGATCGAGAATCAATCCAAGAAGTCAAGGAAATACAAGGAGAACAAATTCAGTTGAGGAATCACCTGATCAGAAAAGAAAATTTCTTCCGAAATTCGAATCAAGAGAATTAAAGCACCCTCGACAAGGATATGGTAAAAATTTTGCTCAGCAATTTCGAGAAAGAACGTTCACCAAGCTTAATATTTCATATTTCAGATTATTTAACATTTTGAAGAATCGGCCAAATTTTCAATGGCCAATAACAAAGGGAAATCAACCAGAGTTTACACAACATTCAAAAGACTATTGTGAGTATCATAGCTATAAAGGGCATACAACAAACAACTGTAGAAATTTTATAGCCTTAGTACAAAGGATGGTCGATGCTGGAGAGTTAAAGGAATTTGTTCAGAAAATTGAACCAATAAAGAAACATGATGAAAGCAAGGCAATACGCATTCCATATAATGAACAAACAATTAATATGATATCATATGCGGAAAAAGATAATACGGATTTGAATGTCGCAATCAATAAAAAACTGTGCAAGAGAATTCGGAACCATGAAGTCTTTAAAGTTCAAGGAAGACAAACAGAATTATGGGAAGATTGGATGGCGTATCCCTTGACATTTTCTGCACAAGAAGTAAACCAAGAAATTGAGATGCATAATGACCCTCTTGTGTTAACATTATTGATATCAGGCTGGAATGTAAAGAAAATACTTTTGGATGGGGGCAGTGATGTGATTTTATATAGTGGTAAAAAGAGGTTCGATTCTCGAACTTGTGAAGGTAATGATTTTAGAAAATATTAAACTTAATCTAAACTAATAAAAATCAGGAAAATAAACTAGAGATGATTTTTAGAAAATATGGAGAAAACTAGGACTCAAGATTCAGTTATTTCTAACAATTCATGTGATTAATCATGTAATTCTTTTTAACAATTTAATTCAAGTTTGCCAAAAATATGTTTCCTAAAAGAATAATTGTAAATCCTTAGCATGGGACATCAAGAGTAATTAACTAAGCATGACCCATCAAAAGAGAACACAACTGTTTAATAAAAACCATTTTTTTTTCTAATTTAAATCCATGCAAATAATAATAAAAGAATTATAAATAATTATTAGAAAATAATTAAATCACATAAAATTGAGAAAAATACCTTATCCATCATCCCAGTAAATAAACTTACCCCATGGTGAAGAAAACTTGCTCAAAAGTTGATTTCATTGCTCAAAATATTGATTACAAGGTTAAAGAATAGTGCAACAGCTGAACAGATACGTATATAAGTGTCACAGAACAGGGTTCAGCTGTTACAGAGAGCTTTAAGCAACAGAAACGTTCAAAACTTAACGCAACAGGAGCAGAGCTGTAACAGTGGAACAGCAACAGTTATAAGTGTGGCTGAGTCGTCTTCTTCAGCGATGGTGGGTGAAGAACAGTGCCGGCGATGCACCAGCAGGTCACCGGCGGCGCCGGAACTTCACCGGATTTTCTCTGAATCGCTCTCTAGGCTTCTCCCTCTATTTCTGAGGCTTGTAAACTCTTTATATAGGCCCTGTGAATCTTCTAGGATGTTCTAATCCCATTATAACTCGGTGATTTGATGAGAAATCAGTAGCAATCCAAAACAGGGATGTACTCCTATTCCCGTCCAAATTCATGCTCCTCTGACCCTTATCTTCGGCTTCTAGAGCTTCCAATCGATTTTACGAACCTTTAATTAGATTGGGTACCTATCAATTTGCGATGAAATCGCTAGAAAATCTGAATCGAAATCTTGCTGCCGATGAAGCTGTCTCGATGAAGCTTTGACTCGGTCAACTGACTTTGACCGAGTTGACTGGGCCGAGTTGACCCGCTGAGTTGGTCCGATCCAGCTCATCCCGATCCAAGGGTGCCCCAATCCAAAGTGTGGGTGCCTTGATCCATATTTCCGGGTGCTTTGAACACTTTTTGAGCCAATTTTTCCACAAATCTTTATTCTTCTAATGTACCTACAAAAGCATAAAAACACGTAATAGACACAAAATCGAATACTAACTCACTAGAAATTAAGGTGTAATTTAGACACTAAAATGTGTCTATCAGGCAGTTCGTTAAATGTGATGTTCTATAATACATTTTGTAAAATGGGTTTTAAAGAAGATCAGCTGATCCTATCACGATACATCATTTACGGGTTTAATGGAATATCTTCCAAGCCAAAGGGAGACATTGATCTTGAAGTTTCAGCTGGACCGATCAACATTTTGACAAGGTTTAGTGTTGTGGATGCACCATCACCATATAATGCTATAATTGGAAGACGATGGGTTCACCAATTGAAAGGAGTGGTATCAACATATCACCAATATTTGCGATTTCCAACACCGCAAGGAGAGATGGAGATAAAGGGTGATCAAGACGATGCTAAGTTTTGTATAATGACAGAAACAAGAATGAATGAGGAACGGGAGCATCTACAACATAAAAAGAAAAAAGAACGAAGAGTTAAAGCAAAGGAGGAAGAAATAAGTCAATATTTAGAAAAGCATGCAAAAAATAAAACGGTAAATGAAAAAGGAGATAGCAGTCAGAATCAAGAAAATCTGATAGACCAACATCTCAAAGGGACGATGTAGCAATTAAAGGGAACCCCAACTCCAATTGGGATTCCAAAACCAGTCTTCGCTCCAGTAGAGGAAACAAAAGTTATAAATATTGGCACTACAGAATTGCCCAAACAAGTGCGAATTGGGATGTTAATAAAAGCAGATTTGGAACAACCGTTAGTTAAGTTACTTTGTGAGTTTGAAGATATATTCGCTTGGAGAATAGAAGATATGCCGGGGATCGATCCTAATATCGTACAGCACGAATTAAAAATACGTCCTGATGCAATTCCCTTTCGCCAACGGATACGGAAGGTCGCACCAGAATACCATGAACCAGTGGAAAAAGAATTAACTAAACTTTTAAGTGCAAAATTCATTCGGGAAGTACGATACCCCACATGGATTTCTAATATGGTGATTGTCCCGAAAAAGAACGGTGGAGTAAGAATTTGTATAGATTTTACTAATTTAAACAAAGCATGTCCAAAAGATAGTTACCCGCTCCCAAACATCGACCAATTAGTAGATGCTGTTAAAGGACATGAGATGTTATCATTCATGGATGGACAATCTGGATACAATCAGATAGCATTAGCAGAAGCAGATCAGGAACATACATCGTTCTTTACTCCACGGGGATTGTATTGTTACACCATAATGCCATTTGGGTTACGAAATGCAGGAGCAACATATCAACGTTTAGTGGACGCAATATTCAAACCATGGATCGGAAAAACTTTGGAAGTTTATGTGGATGACATGCTAGTAAAAAGTAAATTATCTGATGATCATTTACAGAACTTAGCTGAAATTTTTGGTGCATTACGAAAATATAAAATGAAAATAAATCCAGAGAAGTGTGTTTTTGGTGTTACTTCAGGACGATTTTTGGGATATTTGGTTACGAAAGATGGAATACAAGTTGATCCAGCAAAAATACAAGCAATAACAGATATGCCATCACCAAACAGTATAAAAAGTGTACAGAAGTTAAATAGGTGTTTGGCTGCATTGAGTAGATTCATTGCGAGATCATCAGAACGATGCAAGCCCTTTTTCGATGTACTTAAGAAGAAAAATAAATTTGAATGGAACGATCGTTGTGAACAAGCATTTCAAAGTATAAAATTACATCTCGCCACGTTGCCATCATTGCAAAAACTAGAGCCAGAAGAAATATTAACTTTATACATAGCGGCAACAGAAAATGCAATCAGTGGGGTAATGGTGCGAACAAATGAAAAAATTGAAAAACCAATATACTACATCAGCAAGACTCTGAATTCAGCAGAAAGAAATTATACCAGGATTGAACAACTAATTTTGTCAGTAGTATTTGCTACTCAGAAGTTACGCACTTATTTTCTTACTCATTATGTTCGTATATTAACAAAAGCACCATTGGAGTCAGTTTTAAAGAATACAGGAAAAGTAGGAAGAATAGCAAAATGGAATGCTCAGCTTGAACAATACAACATTATTTATGAAATACAAACTGCGCAGAAATCTCAAATTCTAGCTGATTTTCTGGCAGATTTTCCAATTGAGGAAGAATATGAAATTCAAGGACTGCCAGGGTGTGAAGAAGAAGAGCCATTAGATATTTTTTGATTCAAATAGTTCACGACGATGGAAAGTTTTTGTTGATGGGTCACGAAATAAAGAAGGAGCAGGAATAGGCATCGTGATTACAACACCCAGGGGAGAACGTATGGTACATTCATTTCGTCTTGAGTTCGAAGAGCATACGAATAACATAATAGAATATGAGGCAGTGGTCCATGCTCTCAAACTCATTATTGAATTAGGAATAAGTGATGTTAGACTCACAAGTGACTCGCAGCTGGTAATTAGACAGATTGAGCTAAAATATCAAACGATTGATGAAGATTTGGAAAGATATAAAAACCTTGTGCAAAATTTAACAAATCGTATTCCAAACATTGTTTTTCGACATTTGTCCCGAGAAAAGAATCGACATGCCGACACACTTGCATATGTTTCATCTATGATAAATGATCCAACCATTAAAGCAGTAAAAATTGGGAGAATATATGAGCCATCCATAAGAGCACAAACATTAAACAGTATAGAAGAAGATAGTGCGATGGAAGAAATTGATGACCCAGCAATACAGAGTACCCCACTTACATCACAGCAAGAAGATGACCAACCAAACGAACCAGATTGGAGAGTCCCGATACATCAATATTTGCAAAATAAAGTGTTACCAACAGATTCTAAAGAAGCAAGGAAAATTCAACTCAAGTCAAACAGTTACCAACTTCGGGATGGGATTCTTTATCGAAATTCTTTCCTTGGACCGTTATTTCGATGTTTATCTCAAAAAGAAGGATTGCGAATTCTTAAAGAAATACATTATGGAGATGCAGGAAATCACAGCGAAAGACGATCGTTAGCATTAAAAGCCAAAATGCAAGGCTATTACTGGATTTCTATGCTAAAAGATTCGGAAAAAATGGTTCGAAGGTGCGAAGAGTGTCAACGATTTGGTAAGAAAATCAAAGCACCAGCTACAGAATTAAATTCAATACTTAGTCCATGGCCATTTGCAAAATGGGGAGTTGATATAGTTGGACCGTTAGTTGAAGGAACAAAGAAAAGAAAATATTTAATTGTGGCTACCGATTATTTCACCAAGTGGGTAGAAACGAAAGCATTAGCACGAATCAGAGACACTGATGTTTTTACATTTCTATTCGAGAATATCATTTGTAGGTTGGGGATTCCCGCAGCAATAGTTTCTGATAATGGAAGACAATTCCAAGGAAAGAATATCAATATGTTATTTGAAACATATAATATTCAAAAGCATAAATTTACACCTTTCTACCCACAAAGCAATGGGCAAGCAGAATCCACAAATAAAACAATCGCAACAAACCTGAAGAAAACATTGGACGGGTATTATAAAAAGTGGTGCGAACAGTTACATAATACATTATGGGCATATAGAACCACAAGAAAAACTTCAACTGGAGAATACCTTATCTTCTCACTTATGGAACGGAAGCAGTAATACCAACGGAGGTTATTTTACCTACAACCAGAACAGAAGCATGGGAAAAAAATCTTAATTCAGATCTTATGTTATAAAAATTGGATGACTTAGAAGAAAAAGGAGAGGTAGCACTCCAGAAGATGGAAAATTATCAAAGGGGATTAGCTCGAGAATACCATAAACGTGTAAAATCACGAAACTTTGTCCAAGGCCAATATGTCCTACGACAAATAACGGAATACCAAAGAGATAAAAATGCAGGAAAATTTGCACCAACATGGGATGGTCCATACATAATTCAAGCGTCAGCAGGACAAGGATCGTACTATCTCCAGAATATGCAAGGAGAAGTTTTACAGCATCCATGGAATGCACAATACTTAAAGCTTTACTATCCGTGAATAACAATGCAATATTAACACAAAAGGCAGGTACATAGCCAACTAATTCAGTAATTTCTTTTATAATTTAATAATTCCAGGAACATTGTATCTTGGAAAATACTGTAATTATTAATCAGAATTCCATTAATCTCGGAATATCATATACTTTGAATCCAGGAACATCATATCTTTGAAAACACTATGATCATTGATCAAAATTCCATTAATCCCGGAATTTCATAATACTTTGAGCGCTCAAAATTATTCCAGGAACATCATATTCTGGATTGCGTTGCGATTGACGACACAATCATACACAAAAGGTAAACATCCTTAAAGAATTTCACTAACAACGAAATTCTTATAAAGAAGGAGTTCCTTATTATTGGTTTATCAATTTTCAGAGTACAGTTCGGGACCAACCCTGTATCTTACCCCTGGCTCGGGTTTGTTTCGTATGTGTGGGATCTCGAACAACATGATTTGAGGTAAAAAGTACTTCAATTCATGGTACTCGGAAAGTTATATGATAGCCAAAAAGATTACTTAATCAAATTCTCTTGTGCAGGGAACAACATTGGAAAAACGTATCAAAAGGTTACAAAAGAAAATTCCTAAAAGACAGACAAAGTACAAAATGGTGAAGCAAACAATAGATGAAATTATAAAGAACATAATCAAGCATCGGGAAGACTGGGTCGCGATGGTGGAGGGGGAACTACAGGCACAGAAGCGCGTTTACTGAGCACTGAAGGATCGGATTGTGCACGATCTAAAGCAGTATTGAAGGATTTCGCAATTTTTGCTTAGCATCCTGCCGAACCCAATGAAAAAAGTCGCGCCCAAAGTTGACTTCTTTTTGAAGCTCTTCGATCTTTTGTTGATCTTTTTCTATTTGAGCAACAAAACTTGATTTTTGATCTTTTTCTTCATTCAATTCTGTGGTTAATGATACAATTTCTTGTTCACGAGCTGCAATCTTGGAAAGCTCAACAGACAATTGAGCTTGTAAACTCCGAACTTTTGTTGCACCAAGAGACACCTTGTTTTCAGAAGTCTTTAACTCTTCAGTGATGTTTTTCACTGTATCATTCATTGTATTGAGTTCAGTTTCTGCTTGAGTTGCTCGATCTCTAACTTCATTAAGTTTTCTCTCCAGTTATGAAAATACAAGAAAATATTAGATAAATTTTATGGTATAATAAACCAAAAGATCAGGTATACCAAAAAAGTACCTCTAACAACAGATTTAAACTCTATTTCTTTCAGAGTAAGCAATTTTACAACTTCTTGGTATTTTGACTCAGCTTTATTACGCCTCCAAGTGGCTAAATCAAAACTATCGTTCAATTGAGTTAGTTTTTCTCTAACCACATTCATCTCTTTGTAGATTTCCTTTGCATGATTAATCAATTGTACCATTCTACGATCGTACCTAAATAAGGTTTCCGAGCTGGTAGTACGATAAAATTTAAATTTTTCATATAGATTAATAAAATAGAATAATAAATAAAGAGGAGTGAAAAATAAACCTTGATTTTGATTCTGAAGAACTTCGATAGTTTGAAGTTGTTCTTGTTGTTGCTGATGTTGTTGTTGAAGTTGTTGTTGAAGAAGATTATTTTGCTGCTTCAACTCATCATTTGCTTGTTGTAGTGTATCATTTCTTCCCTTCATTTTTACTGACTCGTTCTTAAACAGTAACCCCAACATTGTGGCTCGAGCCTTATAAAATTTATAACCGCTAAATAAACAATCATTACCATACTGGAGTTGAGCCAAAGCTTGCTGTGGAAGTGAATATGATGAACTCTCAGCAACAGCTAAAACTTCAGTAAAGGAAGAAGGAGGATTCACAGGAAATGTTTGCTCAAGAATATCGTTCTTAGACCACGCATCCTGAGCTTCATCTAAAGGGATCGCACCAAGAGAATCACGGAATCGAGACATGAAACAAGAATCAGACTTAACAATATCAGGATTGGATGAAATATTTAAAAGCCCCCGAGAAAGAAACCACTTGTAAGCCTCTTCTTCATCACCGATTAAATTAAGACCTTCATCAGTTCTGACACTGGCAATTTGATTAGAAAGAGACTGCAGAATGGCAGGATCGGCACTTGGTATTTCAGTATCGACCACAACAGCAACAGGAGAAGATCGAACCAAAGTCTCGGTAGGTACGATCGGTTCCGAAGAATCTCCAGTAGTACCCTCGACTTCAGTAGGGATCGAAACATTAGGAGCGGTCGTACCAGAAGGAGGAGAAGTTTCTTTTTCAGAACGATCAATATCATTCGATTCTTCAACAAGACTGGCTTTGGTTTTAACATTCACATTTTCTACGTCACCGGTCGGATTTACATCAGCATTATTCTTTTCCAACGAATTTTCTTCGTCAACATGAGTTACTTCATTCACTACATCAACAATATCTTCATCAATAACAACATCATCTCCCTCTTCTTGAGGAAAACCAGAAAAAACTCCTAATGTACCATTATCAGGTACGGGAGTATCAAGCACAAAATCAAAAGGCAATGGAGAAATAATATTATAAAAATCGATTGAAGTACCAGAAGGAGGTGCAACAATAGGATCGGACTGTTCTGATACCCCAATTTCGGCTGGGATCGAAGAAACGGGAATAACATCAATAGGATCGGACTGATCCAATGGTAAAGCAACAACAGAACTTCCTTCTCCACTGTTTAAATTTGAAGTTATCCCTCCTATAACCTCAGTGGAAAGCACAAGAGTTCTGGACTTTTTCTGCTTTTTCTCTGCTGCAAGGACTAATTTCCGTTTTCCCTTACCTTCAACTGTGGGCTCGACCCTTTGTCTACCCTCGACAATTTGAATACCGTGTTCAGATGAAGGAAGAGGAACTCCGATATCCAAAGAAGGATCGACCTGAAACCAAAAAGGTTCAAACATTATAAGAAGATATTAAAGATCGATACAATATATCTAAAAGAATGAAATATGAAATGAAAAATTCGAACCTTGTATTCAAATCTATAATCATCAAAGTTTAATCTCCATGGACAATAACTCGGGAAACAGTTTCGAAGATGTTTAATTTCATTATGGGGGATGTCACCATATACCCAAGGACCTTCAATCAAATTAGGGGTACGATACCATCTGTAATCGTGTTCCCGACGGATTCTTTCATTTGAAGGAAAATCGACTTTGGTATATGGAGCTATCTTAATTCTAGGGTCGTCGACCTCTCGAAGTAAGGGAAATCCTTGGGAGCATTTGCGAACTGGACTAACACTTCATTTTACAAAGTTTTTAATAGTAATACCATCACCATAAGTATTTTGGAAATTCTCAGGTGTATAGTGAGCACGTTCAGAAGGATCGGGAATGTAGCAGGTAAGACGGGTGCGACCCTCACTGCGAAGAATACATTCATCGAGAATTAGCCACCAATTACCATTATATTGTGTGATGGATCGAGGTTGAGTATGAGGAGCTCTATTACGAGTACCAAGAACTATAAATTGGAAGGGATTATTTTTGTCATACAAAGGGAGACGAAGACCATCTTCTAAGGCACCAGCAGAAATTAACAATCTGTGATGACTATAATGAAAATTTCTCATAGAATCATAGGTCAACATGTCGGAAGTATCATCAAAGAAAGAAACCTTAAATCCTTGAAGATTATGTTTTCTCTTAAATTCTTCGATGTCCATAGATCGAAAACTATAAGAAGACAACACCCGTTTACTTTTGGGGGCAGGATTAGGAATGTCAGGGGTAGAATTACGTACGGTGCGAGGTGCAGCAGGGGTGGGAATACCAGGAGATGAATCACGACGAGAGACGGCGTATCTCGAAGTAGTAGACCTACTCGATCTTCTGCTCTCACCTTGGTTACCAGAAGCATCAGACTTTCTACGAGGCATGATGTAAAATCTGAAGGAAAAGAAGCATAAGAAAGAGAAATTTAGCATAAGAAGAAATTATCTAGAAATAAATTATAACCATCATTTCAATCATGAAAAGAAAACATAAGTCAAGAAAAAATTACTTACATGAAGAAAAGAAGTGAACAATAGTCAGATCAA
>JAJJMC010028901.1:3798-14693 GCA_023531435.1 Papaver californicum
CTGTTCAGCTTTCTCGATCTTATGTGTCATTCATGCAATTTATCGCTTAGATGTCAGGAAACGTCTCGTCTCTTTTTGAAATTTGATATCTTTAATAGTGATCCTGTGTTTCTCGCCTTTTTTAATCTGGTTGCTTCTTAACTTGATCTTCTTCCACGTGTCATGCTTCTTTAATTTATTAACACTACCCTTACATCCGTGGAATGTGGGCCGGGGAAATTTTGATTTTAATTGATTAGGCCGAGGAAATTATGGGAGAGCACTCTCCAAATCATAAAGAAATTTTCTTCAAGGTGTCAAGTTGCAGTAGTTAAATGGATGTTTGTACGAAATATTGTTTTCACTACGATAAGAATCAAGATTCTAGCGCGCGCGTGCCGGTTGTTCTAGTTATTAACAAATAGAAGATCGATTGTCTTTACATGTAAATTTCCACAGCCATATGCATGGTCATAACATGAAAACAAGGCACGTTTCTTACATACGGAGTATTAAGGAGCCAGTCGATCGATAACTACACTCTATGCGTATAGCGATGGCTCCATCGACCTTGATCACTGAGTATTAGTACCAGGAACGGTTTTGACAGATAATTGGTGGAACATTTCTACGCCAAGAAATCAAAGGTTAAGAACACGTGTAAAATATCCCATAGGCCCCGTCATGAACATGAAGATGTCGGTATGTTTAACTTATATATGTTGCCAAACTAAGAAGAGGAAAGTAGTTACAGTACTATAGTACTGGTTGGTATACAGCTAACACAACTAAATTGGACCACGTCCTCGTCAACCAATAATAATATCTTCTCTTAAAACTAGTCCAAATAATTTAATTATTAACTGGAATTAATTTCTTTGTTAATCAAATGTTTAGTCACGTGATTTCATGCTCTGGAGTATTAATTGAAAGAAATGAAGTGGAAGAGGGATGTCTATATAAACAAGTTTCTGATATGTCTATATTAACTCACTTGTTCTTCTACAGCTTCTTCTCTCAATTTCTTGGATAAAATTTAGTTAAGATTACTAAGTAGTAAAGATTATAAACATGTCAACAGCAACTTTTGTAGACATTATCTTGGCAATTATCCTGCCTCCTCTTGGAGTTTTTCTCAGGTTCGGTTGCGAGGTACTTCATCTTTCTGATTCCTAGCCACTTTCCCGTCTTGTATACAATTATTGTACAAGTTTTTTTTTTTGTTTGTTTGAAGTATAATTCTAGTGTATTACTAGCTAACAGTATTTCTTGTGCACTCTTTCAGTCTGCCTGGTACTACTACTTTGGAATACCGACTAATTATAACTCTATATGTGCAGGTGGAATTCTGGATCTGCCTAGTTCTTACATTCCTAGGATACTTACCTGGTATCATCTATGCTATCTTTGTTCTTACAAAATGATGATGATGCTTCCCAACGTATTCGATTTCAACTTCATTCGCACCATCAAGTTGATTTGATTAGTTCTCCGGTGTGCAGCGCTGCAAAAAAAAAAAAAAAAATTATTGGTGAATTAGTATTATTGTTATTCGTGAAGATCCATTTCGTGTTTGTACCTGCGTGTACGCGTAAATGGCTCTGTGTGTGTTAGTTAATTTGGTGTGTTCAGTTTCTTTGTAATTATAAGAAGGGATATTCGTGTTTATTCCCCATATTGGGTTTAAATTTCAATAAACAAACCTAAAATTATTTCATTTGTGCATATTTTGAGGCGCCGCTACAGTAATTTGATTTAAATGTTTTTTGTTTCTTTGATTAAAATCTTCTATCTGCTGACCAATGTTCTAGACATAAATACCCCTTATCAAGATTTATGGGCTGAGAGTTGTCTATTACCGATGGATTCCTGAACTAGACTCTATTCTAGATCAAATATGTTCAAGAAAGAACAACTCGTTAACACTTGTATTAGATTTGATTAATTTGGAAACGAATAAGTGGAACTATATGTTGTCGCAATCTGTAACAATGAACAAACTAAACAGAAACTTGAAATTTTTTTAATGTTAGGAAAAACAGAACCACTCTGATAATTTGAATCACATAATTGGGCAGAGCCACCTACTTAGCAAATTGTCCTTAACACGATATTTTTCGGGTACGCCTCAATTATGAGTGATGCTATACCCCTACTGACAAATCATGTCCAGGATAGAACTGTCCGCTATCAACTCAGTTAGCACAACTTTGTTGACCCTCTATGAACTTAACAGCGAATAGAATAGAAAAGATAAAATTTTTTTAAACACACAGTGCGCACATCAAAGTGAGAAGAGGGGAAAAGTAGTCAGGACAGTGGCTGCTACTGGTGTAATTTGCAAATGAGAATTTCCTTAACTTTTATAGGAGAAGAGGGGTGAGGTCGAATTAAATGGTAATTAATTTAAAAGATTTTTTATTATTAATTTGAAATAATTACCATTAATAATAAAACGGTAAAATATATTTATTATAGGAATTAAAAATAAAATCGTTGAGTATTGATGGGGCACTTGCTGGCACACGCCGGGCACGCACAAAACACACGCAAAACACGCAAAACAAACAAGCCCGTAAGCCCGCGACCCGCGTGCGTGCTTCGGTGTGAAGCACCGCACATATGTGATAAGCATGCATTAATCCACTAGCCCATTGCCTTGGTCCCCCCCTACCACAAAGGCATCTAAACCCTAAGAGCCCTCCCTTAGTTGTCAATTTTGTGGTAATAAAGAGAGCACTCATCCTTGGTTTGTCCAATGTGGAACTAACCAAAGGTTCTTCATTCACTAAAGAGTGAAAATGGAATTGTTATTTCCACCCAATTCAATGGCTAGTGACTCTTTGATCCTAAGATCCAATCCCATCAAGACTATTTTAATTTAAACAAATGCATTTTCATCTCTAAAAATCCCCCATATGAATGAAGAAAGCGATAAAATCACAAATCAGAAAACGAGAAGTACCTCTTAAGCAATAGGTGTCCATAAGGTCTTGAACCTTTGGTTAGTGAGAAATTACCGAAACTACTTGATGACAGTGAACGCGATGTCTTGAACCGCCATCGTTTGGTGTAATTCATCAATAGCTTCCACGCGAGATATCTCTTAAAAGTGATATTAAGTTCATGTCGTTGTGTCCATTTTGGCCCTGGACGTATCCTGTTTCTCAGAATGCTCTAGAGAATCAGCTCAGTTCTCATAGAAAGCGGCCCACTTCCTCATTCAGAAAGGTGAGTTATATCAAGAGTGTTTACTGCTACACCCCACTTCAATCTTAAATTGAAACTATATAACTCATTAAGACTTAATCATAAGTCATCCTCACATGCAGTCACACTATCACGTGTACACCATATGGAAGGGACAGATAATGGAATTCTCTGATAGTGTTTCCTTTAACCCGCCAGACATTAGTTGTCTCATTCGAAACCTTGATCTTGGGACCTCCAGTCAGCAAGGTTGAGTGTCCTTCATGGAAAGTTTAATTGATGAGCTTAAGCCCCATCCCCCTCGATGCTTTACTAACTATCTTCTTGGACAAGCCTTTCGTCAAAGGGTCCGTGATATTCTCCTTAGACCTCACAAAGTCAACAGAAATATCGCCAGTTGAGATTAGTTGTTTTAGAGAATTGTGTCTTCTCCGAATATGAATAGATTTTCCGTTATAGTTGCTGTTTTTAGCATTAGCTATTGCAGCTTGACTATCACAATGTATAGATATAGCTGGCACAGGCCTATGCCAGAGAGGAATGTATTCTAAAAAACATCTTATTCAAGCGGCTTCCTCTCCTGCTTTATCTAACGCAATAAACTCGGGTTCCATAGTGGATCGAGCGGTACAGGTCTGTTTGGAACTCTTCCTAGACACTGATCCACAACCTAGAGTGAAAACGTATCCACTCGTAGATTTAGACTCCTCTGAGTCTGCTATCCAGTTTGCATCACAATATCCTTCAAGGATTGCAGGGTATCTCTCATAACTTAAGCAAACGTTTAAAGTGTATTTTAGATACCTCAACACTCTGATAAGTGCATCCTAATGCTCTTGTCCCGGATTACAAGTATACCTACTTAACCTACTCACAGCATAGGCAATGTATGGTCTCGTACAGTTCATTAAATACATCAGACTTCCTATGACACGTGAATACTCAAGTTGTAAAACTCCATTTCCCTTGTTCTTCTTGAGTCTACAACAAGGATCATATGGGGTACTCGCAGGTTTACTATCAAAATGGTTATATTTTCTAAGAACAGACTCAACGTAATGAGATTGACTAAGACTATAACCATTAGACTCCCTTCTAATTTTCATCCCTAGGATTACATCAGCGGGACCTAAGTCTTTCATGTCAAAGTTCTCATTCAGCATGTTCTTAGTGGAATTAATTACATCTATGGTTGTACCTAGTATAAGCATATCATCAACATACAAGCATACAATCATACAGGCATCATTCACAGTTTTAGTGTAAACACACTTGTCAGATTCATTTATTTTAAAACAACTAGAGAACATTACATGATCAAATTTTTCATGCCATTGTTTAGGTGCTTGTTTCAAGCCATACAAAGATTTTTTAAGTCTGCACACTTTGTTTTCACAACCTTTCACTACAAAGCCCTCAGGTTGGTCCATGTATATTTCTTCATCTAATTCACCATTTAGAAACACTGTTTTTACATCCATTTGATGTATCTCTAAGTTATGAATAGCAGCGATCGCAATTAACATCCTAATGGACGTAATTCTCGTGACAGGTGAATATGTGTCAAAAAAATCTACACCTTGTATTTGTTTATAGCCCTTAGCTACTAGTCTAGCTTTATACTTTTCCACAGTTCCATCTACTTTACGTTTTCTCTTAAAGATCCATTTACAACCTATGGGTTTGCACCCTAGAAGTAAATCTACAATCTCCCAAGTCTCATTCTGCGTAATGGAATCCATTTCGCTAATAGTCGATTCTTTCCACCATGGAGCTTCAGAAGAAGTCATGGCCTATTTATAGGTTTGTGGATCAGTTTCAGCTAAACAGGTTATGAAGTCTGGTCCAAAAGATTTTTCTACTCTAAGTCTTTTGCCTCTTCTAGGCTCATAAACAGGTTCATCTTCTTCTACCGGTAAGGTATGGATAGAAGAAGGGACATCTAGGGGATCTTCACATATCATGCGAGATTCAGATTTCAACGGAAACACATTTTCAAAAAATGCAGCATCCCTAGATTCCATAATGGTGTTCACACCAATTTCTGAGTTGTCAGAACTCACAACCATAAACCTATAAGCAGTGGTGTGTTCGGGATATCATAGGAAGACACAATCAATGGTTTTGGGCCCTATCTTAGTCCTCTTAGGTGGAGGGATAGAAGCCAAGCACCCCCACACTTTGAAGTATGCATAAGAGGTTTATTTTCCTTTCCAAAATTCATATGAAGATTTATCTGATCCTTTAAAAGGAACTCTGTTCAGGACATAGCAAGCTGAGAGGACGGCCTCCCCCCACAAGTTCGCAGGTAGTTCTGAACTAATTAACATGGCATTCATCATCTCCTTAATGGTTCGGTTTTTCCGTTCAGCCACACCATTAGATTGTGGCGAATAATGAGGAGTTACTTCATGAATGATAGCGTGTTGTGCACAGAAGTCTCCTATAGGGATTACATATTCACCCCCACGATCAGACCTAACTGTTTTAATGGTGGTACTCATTTGGTTTTCAACTTCTAATTTATATATTTTAAAGGCTTCTAAGGCATCATCCTTTCCTTTAAGTAAATAAATTTGACAATACCTAGTACAGTCATCTATGAATGTGACAAACCATTTTTTACCACCTCTAGTTTGAACCGATTTCATGTCAACTAGGTCTGAGTGAATTAATTCTAAGGATTTATAATTTCTGTGAATATTTTTCTTATAGGGCTTTTTAGCATATTTTGATTCTACACATATTTCACATTTATGTTCATTTTCCAAAGTGAATTTTGGAATGCAGCCTATGCTTGACAATTTGTTCATTGGTTTATAATTTACATGACCAAGTCTACCATGCCAGATATTCAATGACACACAAACATAAGAAGAATCAATTTTATTCATTTCAACAGAGGTTGCATTCAATTTGTATAAGCCCTCAGATTTATAGCCCTTTCCTACATAATCCTTTCCCTTAGTGATAATCACTTTTCCAGACTCAAATACAATTTTAAATGCCTTATCATCTAAAACACCACTAGAAACAAGATTCTTGCAGATTTCCGGAACATGTAGAACTTCACTCAATGTGAGAGTTTTTTTAGAAGAGAGCTTCATCCCAACTTTTCCTTTTCCTGCAACCTGTGCTGCAGACGAGTTACCCGTATAGAGTTTTTCTCCTTCCCCTACCATCTGATAGGAGGTGAACATCTTTTTTTTCCGCAGACATGTTTTCTAGCACCAGAGTCTACCCACCAGTCTCTCACATTGGTAACTAAATTAACTCCGGACACCGTGCCAGAAAACTCATTTTTGATGTTTTCAACTAAATTTGCATTTGGCTTTTTCAAATTTGCATCCTTAAGTTTTCTATAGTGTATGCCATATGACCAGAAATACCACACACATAACATGCTCCTTTAATTTTACAAATGCCAGATTTTGGTTTTCGAAAAGTATCTTTTCTTTGCGGGCCAGGCTTGCGTTTGTTGTGATCCAGGCTTGCAGAAGATTTGTGTTCGCTGACATGGGCTTTGTTGGACATGTCCCTTGCAGAAGATACATTTTTGTCTTTTGAGCACAGCAGTTCTTCAACTTGTATCTTCTTACCCAGTTCCACCATGCTAATGTCACTAGTTTCATGTCTTAGTCTTCTCTTGTACTCAGCCCAATAATTAGGTAATTTCTCAATCACCGCCGAAACTTGAAATGTTTCGTCAATCACCATTCCTTCAGCAATAATTTTATTAATAATGTATTGAAGTTCCAGAAACTGATCTACCACAAATTTATCATTCAGCATTTTATATTCCAAAAATCGTGCAACTAAAAATTTCTTACTTCCCGTTGTTTCTGCTTCATATTTAGCTTCTAATGCAGTCCATAAATTAAATGCATTAAAATTTTCTTTTGCATTTTAAAATTCATACAAGGAATCTTCTAGGCAGTTCAGGATATAGTTTTTAGCCATATAATTTTGTCTCTTCCAACTATCTAGTTCTCTTTCATTTTCAGGTTCATTCAACGATTCATCAAACGGCTTCAATACCAATTCATCCAGCATATGAAAACTCAGAAAAAATAGCATTTTTGATTGCCATCTTTTGAAGTCCTTTCCAGAAAATTTTTGAGGTCTGTCAACATCAGTCTTTGCCATTGGAACAGAAGTAGCAAATAAAAATATCGTGTTAAGATTGTTTTTCGCAATCTGTAACAATGAACAAACTAAATAGAAACTTGAAATTTTTTTAACGTTAGGAAAAACAGAACCACTCTGATAATTTGAATCACACAATTGGGAAGAGCCACATGCTCAACAAATTGTCCTTAACACGATATTTTTTGGGTACACCTCAATTATGAGTGATGCTATACCCTTATTGACAAATCGTGCCCAGGATAAAACTGCCCGCTATCAACTCAGTTAGCACAACTTTGTTGACCCTCTATGAACTTAACAACGAATAAAATAGAAAAGATAAAGAAATTTTAAACACATAGTGTGCACATCAAAGCGGGAAGAGGGGAAAAGTAGTCAGGACAATGGCTGCTACTGGTGTAATTTGCAGATGAGAATTTCTTTAGATTTTATATGAGAAGAGGGGTGAGGTCGAATTAAATGGTAATTAATTTAAAAGATTTTTTATTATTAATTCGAAATAATTATCATTAATAATAAAACGGTAAAATATATTTATTATAGGAATTAAAAAATAAAACCATTGAGTATTGATGGGGCACTTGCTGGCACACGCCGGGCACGCGCAAAACACACGCAAGCTACGCAAGCCCGTGACCCGCGTGCGTGCTTCGGTGCGAATCACCGCACATGTGTGATAAGCATGCATCAATCCACTAGCTCATTGCTTTAGTCCTCCCCCTACCACAAAGGCATCTAAACCCTAAGGGCCCTCCCTTAGTTGCCAATTTTGTGGCAATAAGAGAGCACTCATCCCTTGTTTGTCCAATGTGGGACTAACCAAAGGTTCTTCATTCACTAAAGAGTGAAAATGGAATTGTTATTTCCACCCAATTCAATGGCTAGTGACTCTTTGATCCTAAGATCCAATCCCATCAAGACTATTTTAATTTTAACAAATTCATTTTCATCTCTAACACCATACTTAAATCAGAGGTTTTTTCCCTCATATGATTTCCCAATCCATATTGAATATTAATTTGTTTACATATGTCAATGATATCTTAGAACAAGATAAGCCTAGATGGAAACTAACTACGAATGGTATTTTCACTGTGAAGTCTTTATATGATACATTGAGTAGGAAACATACTTGTGATGAACAAATACATAATTTATGGGGGAAATTTTGGAATACAGCTATACCACAAAAAGTTAAACAGTTCTTATGTAAATGTATTAGTATTGCATTACCTGTTAGACAGATTCTAAACAACCATATGCCTGAAATAGATATTTACTGTATTTTATGTGATAATAACATTGAAACAGTGCAACACCTGTTCTTTGATTGTTGGTATGCAAAAAAAATTTTGGACATTGCCTCCTTTCACTAGTGGAATAACTGTAAATACTTCTGAATTTACCTTCAAAGAACATTATGATTTGTGGTTTGCAGGGAATGAAAATGTAACATAAATTTCTGGAATTAATGTTGGTTCATATGGAAGAAAGATGTAACAGAATCTTTCAGGATAAATCCACTTCCTCTATTCAAAACTCTATCTTCATACAAAGATTTTTGAATTTTTGGTGTAACCATTCTAACATGAATTTAAGTAATATTGTTACTGCACAAACTAATAGACCTGTTTCAACAACTGATAGTACTTGGAACTTACCTAATGAGAATTGTTATAAATTTAACTTTGATGCTGCTTGGATATCTCCTATTTTGTATGCTGGTTATGGTCTAATTCTGAGGAACAATGCAGGAGAAGGAAAAAGAGCTAAGTCAGGAATATTCAAAGCTTCATCTCCAGAAAAAGCAGAAACTTTAGCTCTCTTACAAGGTGCTAAATGGGCAAGAGAAAAAGGAATGGATAACTTTTACATAAAAGGAGATTGTGAGAGGATAATAAGATTCATAGAATGGAAAGCTACAATGCTGGATTAGCAAAATCAAGTATTAGTAAAACAAGCAGTGGATATTTTGAAGGATTGAGGTGAATTTTTGGGTTTTAAATTCACCTGGAGATCAAGAAATCAAGTAGTAGATACTCTTGCTGTAAATGTTAGGAAATCTGAACTTTTCAATTCTTGGAAAGATGAGAGGCCAAGTTTCATTAGTGCTGTTATTTTGTTATATAAGCTTTATGCTATTAGAAGAAATGAAAGTAGTTATGCTACTGCAGTGGGTAACATAGAGACGGAAATGTCTTATGATAATCATACAAGGGAACCTATCCCTTCGTAATAGAATATCAACATTCCTTTTCTCCGTTTGTTTATGTTCTTTAACTTTAGTTTTTTTTCTACGTCAAGCTTGTATTGAGTCTGTCTTGGTAATATATTTCCATCTTATGCGCAAAAAAAAAAGAGTTGTCTATTACCATGTACCAGTTATAGAGAGAGTCTCTTTTATCAAGTTATTTGTCTGTGTTAAGTATTAGTGTTAATTCAAAGTATCATAAAATTGTGTAAAACATCAAGGTAACCATTGTTGGTGTACTAAAACCCCACCCATATTATCATTTTTAAAAGAGAACCGAAAAAGAGAGACAAAACCCCATTTCCATTAATAATGTGTAAATTTAGTTTTTAGTTATTTTTAAAATACCAAAGCTGTCCTTCCATGTGTAATCTATGCATTTTAAAGTAATTTTGACGGAAGAGAATATTTAGAGAGAAAAAAATTGATCTCCAAGTAAATCATAACTGATTTTAACCAATATTTTCAATTCATAAACTAAGTTTCAACTTCAAGTTGATTGAAGAATAGAACAAAAGTTACAGTTTTGCAGATCTTGTGTTCGTTTCAGTTTAGTTAAAGAAGAGAAGAGAAGTTAAAAGTAGTTGATAATTTTGTAATAGTGGTAAGAAAAGTATCGTTCGCTAAGACTTGTGAAAACTGATTTTAGATTTAATAAACTAATTTTTAAACTAGAAAATATACACAAAAGATGAAAATAATATTCACAAATACTAAGGTTATGGATTTCACCATTAACCAATTAAAGTGATTCAATTCAATAATTATAATTATGCAATTCTTACATTTAATTTGATTCTATAATATTGCAACAAGTAGATTTTCAAAACAACAATTGTATAACAAAAGCATGGAACATCAAAAACCTAGGCCAAGCATGTACCATCTGTCGAAATCACAAATGTTTAGTAAAAATCATTAAATCAATTTTTAACCAAGGAAAATAATCATAAAAGAAATTACAAAAATTAATTAAAAGAAAAATATACCACTTTTCTTGGAACAATGGCTTCCTCCATCACCTCAGCAAAGGGTTTTATCTCCTTATGTTGAAAACACCCTCAAAATATTGGTACATAGCTCAAAGTGTTTACAATAATGAAAAAGAGTGAAAATAATAAAAACAACGAGTTTGCAACATCTATAAGCGTTACAAACTCACTGTTATAGAAGAAAAAGTATACACTGAAGATAAATATTGCAAATGAATATTAATGTTGCAAAGTTAAAAGCTTCAGCAACAGAATCTTCAACCTTTAGGCCACAGAAACTTCAACCTTTTCACGTTTTCTTCATCTTCTTCATC
>JAJJMC010028910.1:0-33069 GCA_023531435.1 Papaver californicum
ATCGACACCGTTCTCCATGGTGATGTTGCTATTACCGTCAGCCATTTCTTGAGTCTTGAACTTTGCTATGATACCAACTGTCACGGGCTTGGATTTTGGATAAGACCGTGCGGCACTTGAACTCTCAAGTAAGCCTAAAAGAACACAAAGGAAGTGGGGACTTAGAGATTTTTGAGAGAGGAAGAGTATTTGATTGCTAGAGAGAGAATACTACAATGTTTAGAGAACTCTTGATGGATGCTTGAGCAAGTGAAGCACTCCTCCTTATATAGAGTTTTATGGATGATTCTAGAAGATAATCTAGAATCATCTCTTTCTAGAGACTTCTACTATTTACATATAAAAGGAATATTTTATAGTACAAAGAATATTCTATAGTATCCTAGAATGTTCCGGAAGCTTGTGGTCTTCCATCTTCTTCCATATTCTTCCACAATCTTCTAGGTTCTTCTAAGGAACCTTACGGGCCATCCTATAATGTAGGAAAATTGGTGGGCCGTGACAATAGGTTGCATACCCGAATTTATTTTGGATAATGAACATAAATGTGAAGTATGTCTAGAATCAAAATATGCTAAAAAACCTTTTAGAAAAAATGTTCAGAGAAATTCTAAACCATTAAAATTAATTCATTCAGACCTAGTTGACATGAAATCAGTTCAAACTAGAGGTGGTAAGAAATGGTTTGTCACTTTTATAAATGATTGTACGAGGTACTGTCACATATATTTGCTTAAAGGTAAGGATGATACTTAAGAAGCCTTTAAGATGTATAAACTATAAGTTGAAAACCAAATGAGTGCTACTATTAAAAATGTTAGGTATGACCGTGGTTGTGAGTATGTAATTCCTATAAGAGATTTTTGCATAGAACATGGCATTATACACGAAGTAACCCCTCTTTATTCACCACAATCTAATGGTGTGGCTGAACGGGAGAACCAAACCCTTAAGGAGATGATGAATGCCATGTTAATTAGTTCAGGATTACCGCAAACTTATGGGTGGAGGCCGTCCTCTCATCTTGTTATGTCTTGAACGTAGTACCCTTTAAAGGATCAGACAAACTCCATATGAGTTATGGAAAGGTAGACAACCTTCTTATGCATACTTTAAACTGTGGGGTGTTTGGCTAAGGTTTCCATTCTTTTCCCTAAGAGAACCAAGATAGGACCTAAAAATGTTGATTGTGTCTTCATAGAGTATCCTGAGCATACTACTGCAAATAAATTTATGGTTATAAGTTCTGAAACTTCTGAAATTGGTGTGAATACTATTATGGAATCTAGGGATGTTGTGTTCTTTGAAAATATTTTTCCATTGAAATATGATTCTCGCATGATATGTGTTGATCCCCTAGATGTCCCTTCGACATGTCAGACATTACCTTTAGACGAAGATGAAGTTGAATTTGAGCCTAGAAGAGGTAAAATGCTTAGAACTGAAAAATCTTTTGGGCCAGATGAGACTGATCCACAGACTTATAGGGAAGCCATGACTTCTTCTGAAGCTCCATAGTGGAAAGAATCTTCCATTAGTGAAATGGATTCCATTATACTGAATAGTACGTGAGAGATTGTAGATTTACCTCTAGGGTGTAAACCCATAGGTTGTAAATGGATCTTTAAAAGAAAACGTAAGGTAGATGGAACTGTGGAAAAACACAAAGCTAGATTAGTAGTTAAAGTATATAAACAGAAAGAAGGTTTAGATTTCTTTGATACTTATTCACCTGTTACGTGAATTACTTCCATTAGGATGTTAATTGCTATTGCTGCCATTCATAACTTAGAGATACATCAAATGGATGTAAAGACAACTTTTCTAAATGGTGAATTAGATGAAGAAATTTACATGGACCAACCTGAGGGATTTGTAGTGAAAGGTTGTGAAAAAAAAGTTTGTAAACTGAAAAAATATTTGTATGGTTTGAAACAAACACCTAAATAGTGGCATGCAAAATTTGATCATGTAATGAATTCTAGTTGTTTTAAAATCAATGAATCTGACAAGTGTGTTTATACTAAACTTGTGAATGATCCCTGTGGGATTGTATACTTGTATGTTGATGATATGCTTATACTTGGTACAAACATGGATGTAATTAATTCTAGAAAGAACATGTTAAATGAAAACTTTGACATGAAATACTTAGGCCCCGCTGATGTGATCTTAGGGATGAAGATTAGAAGAAATTCTAATGGATATAGTCTTAATCAATCTCATTATGTTGAATTTGTGCTTAAAAAATATAATCAGTTTGATTGTAAACCTGTTTGTACTCCTTATGATCCTTGTTGTAGACTGAAAAATAATAAGGGTAATGGAGTTTCACAACTTGAATACTCACGTGTTATAGGAAGTCTGATGTATTTGATGAATTATATGAGACCAGAAATTGCTTATGCTGTGAGTAGGTTGAAAAGGTATACTTGTAATCCAGGGAAGGAGCATTGGGATGCACTTATTAGAGTGCTGAGGTACTTAAAGTACACTTTGAACTATTGTTTGAATTATGAGGGATACCCTACAGTCCTTGAAGGATTTTGTGATGGAAACTAGATATCAAACTCATATGAATCTAAGTCTACTAGTGGATATATTTTCACTCTAGTAGGTGGGTCTGTATCTTGGAAAAGTTCCAAACACACATGTATAGCTCGATCCACTATGGAAACAAAGTTTATTGCGTTAGATAAACCAGGAGAGGAAGCCGTTTGGATAAGATATTTTTTAAAAGACATTCCTCTCTGGCATAGGCCTGTGCCATCTATATCTATACATTGTGATAGTCAAGCTGCAATAGCTAATGCTAAAAACAACAACTATAATGGGAAGTCTATACACATTCGTAGAAGACATAATTCTCTAAAACAACTAATCTCAACTAGCGTTATTTTTGTTTTTGAGGTCTAAGGAGAATATCGCGAATCCTTTGACGAAAAGTTTTTCCAAGGAGATAAATAAACTTGCCATGAAGGATACTCAACCTTGCTGACTGGAGATCCCAAGATCAAGGTTTTGAATGAGACAACTAATTTGTGGTGGGTTAAAGGAAACACTATCAGAGAATTTCATTCTCTATCCCTTCCCTATGGTGTAGACGCGATAGTGTGACTACATGTGAAGGATGACTTTTTATTAAGTTTTAATAAGTTCTATAGTTTCAATATAAGATTGAAGTGGGATGTAGTAGGAAACACTCTTGATGGAACTCATCTATCTGAATATGGAACTGGGCCGCTTCCTATGAGAATTGAGATGATTCTCTAGAGCATTATAAGACTCGGGATACGTGATGCGTCGGAAAACCGACTTTGTTTCACCGCAAGCGCACATTGTCGAAAGATGTAGACAAGAGCAAATACGGTTCGTTCTCACGAGGAGTTTGGATTAAAATATTTTTTTTAGGTTTTATTTATAAAGAATTAAATTAACTAGTGAATTAAAACTACTTAGTAAAGTTTGAAAACAGTAATAGGAAAACAATAAGGTTCCGGGAATCCGTTGTAGATTAGGGTTTAATTGCGTTCGTCACATAGGGTCTCGATTTCAAAAAGAATTGTTTGTTCTCAACCTAAAGTAAAATTTCGAAGTACTAAGTATACGGGGCATAAAGAGTCAAGGAATATTCATTAAAACAATTTCATACAAGGTTTCAACGAGTCCTTCTACTAATCAAACAATGAACTATACGTGGCATAGAACATGAAAAATCATCGAGACGGTAAAACGCTGAGATTGAGAAAAATTAATGATATTTAGTTCATATATTGAAAACCCAAGTTTTGAAACACAAAGAAAACCATCTCTACAAGTTCATCCTTTCGCCCTAACAAGGGAATTAGCCCAACATGGCTTTCTCAAAGGCCATGAAAATTAATAAAGAAAACAATAATTAAACTAACCCTTGAAGATATCTCCTGTACGTCCAGAAGATTGCTTCTGTCCATCCTTAAGTGAAGTTTTCTGTTTCTGGAGCTCCGCGTCCCCAAATTGTTTTTGTATCCGGAGCTCAGTGTCCCCAAATTGTTTCTGTCTCCGGAGCTCAGCGTTTAAGTATATGTGATGTCTAAGGCTATATATAGCCTACAAGAAAATCTGTCTCCGTGTATAACTCCATTCCTTGCAAAACAAGGCTGAGTTCTTTCCTAATTCTCCGCAGCAAACTCTTAAACTTGCGTTAACCACCTTCTAAAATTGAGCCGCACCCTTCATTCCCTGACTTGTCGGACAAGAACTTTCCATCACCACTCGAGCCACCACCCAAAACTTCATCGAGCACAGGTTCACTTCAACTGCCAACAGCAAACCACAGGTCCTGTTGCTGTCGAATTTACCTTGTCTTCAATGGCGACAGCAACTCCATCACCGAACAGCAAATCAAGCCATCTCCGATAACCACAGCCAGACTCTGCTAGCTTCTTGTTCGGCCTCCACCCTGGTGGCAAAGCTCCAACTCGATCAACAACACCATCAGGAACACGAGTTCATCATAAATCCATCGAAGTCAACTTCGGCCATTAATGGCATCAACAAACCCATCCACTCCATATGTACCCATTCTTTTCTCCATTCAACTGCCAAGCTCATCATGGTGATCATCATCATTATCTTTAACTATCATAAACAACGACTTCCAAAGCAAGAATCATTCGAGCTCTTTTTACAGAAACATGGTGTTCTTGTTTTAATTTTGGGAGGGAAAGAAGGTGGCCCCAATCCAGCTTCCTGGCGCCTTTAGTAATTTTCATTAAAACTGTTCAACTGTCGGTTTTGTGAAACCGACAAGCTTAACTCCTCTTTTTGCCCGTAACTTTCTCATACGAAGTCAGAATGACCTCCTTCTTTCGCCATTGTCTTCGTAATTTAATTCTCTACAAGATGGAGGGTAGAAATGCTGGAATAGACTGAGCTACACTGGGTCTTTGGAAATTCTTCTCTTGTAAAGCTCCATCTCACTTGTTTCAGAGATGTAACTCAATAAAACACATAAACTAGAAAAGTAATACTAACACTCGGTAATTCACACAAAATCTAGCAAATAAGTATAAGGAAATGATACTTAAAATGTATAAATTATGCACTTATCGAATTCCCCCACACTTTTCTTTTGCTAGTCCTCGAGCAAACTACAAATCTAAACTTATCTAAAATACAACTCCCTTTCGTTGAGGAAACGGTTACACTTAGCATGTGTAACAAGCCTTTAAACCCCTAGGTGTCCCTAGTGGACGAGTTATAGTCTCGTGAGGGTTTACTAGAGATTTACCCCCAAAACCTACTCCAATTTCTAAGTATTCCAAAGCACTTGCATCCAAAGAGATAAGAAGACATAAAGTTTTTGCACACTAACAATAAGATGTTAGAAGTATAAAGAACATTATTCTCATGCTTAACCCTTGAGTTAGGAGAAAACCACCATGTGAAAGGATCCAGGTTCGAGAGTGACCGAATATTTCTGTCTCACCAATAGGGTTTTATGAATTTGACACTTAAAGGACGCACTTTATGGTTCACACATGTGTGCAGGCAGGAATGAAGATAGAAATCCTACACACGTTGAATGGTAGGAAAGAAAGGTAACCTTCAGAATCATATGGAGATGTTATCCCACATAAAGTGGGATGAAAAAGAACCCCTTTTTATTTCTATAGTAACTTCTAATAAAGGAAATCAACCACTATGCAAGGATGGGAATGCTTACTTACCTTCTCATCCGATCGGCAATCAACACCACTCTCACAGCATCCAATAGAAACGTCTTCGGTCTTCAACTGTAGATGATGAACTCTTGAACTTCGTAGAACCTTGAATTTATAACTCATTTCCTCCATTTCTTGTTATTAGAAACTTCTCTATAGATTTCTTCTTCCCCACGGCCTTATTGAAAGAATACAAAAGAAAATCTACACTAAAGCAATGATAATCGTTTTTTTTTTTTTTTTTTTTTTTTTTTTTAAAAATAAACTGAAAAATAAATGATGAAATTACTACGACCGTGGGATAAAGACTTTACCACTTGATTCTGAACTTCACTAACTCACATCTTTTGATTTCTTTCGCTTTTGTACATAAGTCTTTAACATGTTAATTGTATTGTTACTTTACTTGAATATGAAATTTGCTCTTTCTTAAACGGTTGCTTTTAAACCTTGACTGTCTTCAAATTTTCTTCAAATTTTTGATGTTCTGCTTGTTGATAATATGTTTCTATGAACCTGTTATTGTCGAGAGAATGGTGCCAACTGCAAACAAAACTACAAGATAAAGTTAGCAATTCTGATGACACCCTCATGATTGATAGAAATAGCACTCAAGAGATCAAAAAGTAGTGCTGAAATAGGTGCGAGGTTAGGTAGCTCATCATTCTACCTGGAATTTGCGCAGATGAAACACTCGAAACGGACAATTTAAGGTTTGGTGCCTCACTCATGGGTATTGAATGATCAACAACTCTAATACTGTATTCTCTACCGGCAGTTTAAGTCCATTTTTGTCAGCTCTAGCCTCTCAACAACTAAGCACTCCGAATATAGTTCTATAATAGTTTTATGTTCAGTTGTTTCGGTTAGAACTCTGTATGTAAACGTAGAAAGAAGTATACTAAGTGACTCTAAAATATCTAAAAGTTGGAGGTTTTCATGCAAATAATTTGAAAATTTTCTACCTAAAAAGTGAATACTTAAGAATTCTATATGTTTAACTCCCCCACACTTAAACTTTACATTGTCCTCAATGTAAACTAACTCATCCAATGTAAACTCAAGATGGGAAATCCTAAAATGATATAAAACAAGCAATCAAAAACTAAAAAGATAAGGTGAATTAAACAAATCTGATGGGTTGACTCCCATGAAGCAAATGATAGTATCATATATCAATAGCCGGAACAACTGTGGGTCATCTAGATCAAATAGTGCTATCACCAATAAAAGGAAACTGCAACAAGCCAATAAAAAGAACAAACCGAGCTCACCCTTATCTAGTTTTCTGGTTAAGAAAACTACTTCTAGCTGTGGTTCAGGTTCAGGCTCTATAAAAGGATCTAGATAAAATATTTTCATGGGTTGGATTTCCTCATAGGCAGGATCAACAGGGTAAGGTTCTAGAGTCTGGAATAACTCAAGTAAGAACTGAGAAGCACATAATAATAACCTGAATAATTGTGGATCCTCAAAGTTAATCTGATTTGACTCACACAGTTGATTACTATGAAAATGGTCATTCTTAAGCAAATGTGTCGATTCTACTCTCCTAAAGTAATCAGGCTTAGTCTCAAAACTTAATAACTGACACATTTGAAATTCATACGTTCCCACATATGGAAGAAAACATTTTGGTGGGAAAACAAAGTCAATCTTGGTATTATCTCCTAGGTAAACCACATCGACCAGAGGATGGGTTTCTAACAGCTGAACTTCTTTCTGGACATTAGGTTCACGATGTATAGTGTGAAGATGATCTTAAATAGTAGAGGTGCATATGTCACGTCCCAAGTTAGGGACATTTCTAAGAGTCAAAGGTAAGGTACAGGGAGATTGATAATCACCCCCACACTTAGAATCTTGGGTGTCTCTGGATAGACTAGTCACAATTTCCCTAATTTCTAGATCGTCATACTCTTGAAAATAATCAATTGCTTCTTCTAGGTTATGATCAGGTGTTGCATAATCTAACAAAGTTTTACCTCATTAATAACACTATCATTGTCAAAATCAAATCGAAAGTGGGCTAGGCATTTCTCTAATGGATCATCTATATGGTTCTGCAAGTGAGTTTCATGGACTATTGCATCAATTATGCAAACAGTTTCATGATTAATTGGATCGTTATTATCCTCTTCTAGGTGACTAGTAGGAATCTCAGAATTTATATGATTAGAAGGTATATCAGTTTGCACATCTACTGCCTCTGAGTTATTAAACTCGACAATAGTATCCCCTGTATAAACAGGTTCTTCTAAATCATCATCATCATCTGAATAAATAGGGTTTCTAATCCAAACCTCATCCTTTTGAATAGGAATATCATCATTAATATGATCGTGAGTTGGACAAGATACACTAGATTCAAATGTCATAACAGTGTCATCATTCTTATAATCACAAGTGTCAAGTTCATCATCACTCTCAAAACACACATATTCATCATCACTATCATCCTCAAATGTTTTCTGGAATGCCAGAACTCTCAATCTCTGTTCTAAACTAAGCGGTGCGTGTTTATAATACTTCTCATATATCATTAGAAGGTCATCCTCAATTACATCAGGTGGACCAAAAACTCCCTTATGTCTCTGTTCCATATGTTCCCGAATTGTCATCTTATATGACGTCTCCTGAGAAGGAGTCATCATCTGTGAAGGTTCTTTCTCTTCCCTTTTGGAACGGTTCCAAAATGCAATAAAAGAAGCCAAATCATCGGGATCCATAATACCAAGCAAAATTTACCCAATAACTCACCTTGAAAAAGATTTGCGAGAATATCAAATATTTACTTACCTCCCGTGTGTATAATTTATAAACAATCACAAGCAAGGCTGACTCAACCAAATCACCTATTGAATCTAGCAAACAAAAAGCATGATGGCTCCACTTAGATTGTTTCTAGACCAGCTTCTATTCTTTCGAAAGGAAAATAATCAAAAATTTCCTAATACAGTTTTCTAAATTAAATTAACTAATAAAAATCCTAAAAAGTAAAAATTAACTATTTGTTTTCTTCTACGTTGTTTCAGCTTTAACTTTACTCCAAGTCTTTTAATCACCAAAATCTTTATCTCAATTTCTTTTCGTTTCCGTTCCCAAAACCTGCAGCAGAAGATAAATACCAAAAAGCGTAAAATCGAACAAAATAATAAAAATCTAAAAAAAAAAAAATCTAATTGAGAAATAACTCCCCGGCAGCGGCGCCAAAAACTTGATGCGTCGGAAAACCGACTTTGTTTTACCGCAAGCGCACAGTGTCGAAAGATGTAGACAAGAGCAAATATGGTTCGTTCCCACGAGGAGTTTGGATTAAAATATTTTTTTTAGGTTTTATTTATAAAGAATTAAATTAAATAGTGAATTAAAACTACTTAGTAAAGTTTGAAAACGGTAATAGGAAAACATTAAGGTTCCGGGAATCCGTTGTAGATTAGGGTTTAATTGCGTTCGTCACATAGGGTCTTGATTTCAAAAAGAATTGTTTGTTCTCAACCTAAAGTAGAATTTCGAAGTACTAAGTATATGGGGCATAAAGAGTCAAAGAATATTCATAAAAAAAATTCATACAAGGTTTCAACGAGTCCTTCTACTAATCAAACAATGAACTATACGTGGCGTAGAACATGAAAAATCATCGAGACGGTAAAACGTTGAGAGAGAGACAAATTAATGATATTTAGTTCATATATTGAAAACCCTAGTTTTGAAACACAAAGAAAACCATCTCTACAAGTTCATCCTTTCGCCCTAACAAGGGAATTAGCCCAACATGGCTTTCTCAAAAGCCATGAAAATTAATAAACAAAACAATAATTAAACTAACCCTTGAAGATATCTCTTGTACGTCCAGAAGATTGCTTTTTTCCATCCGTAAGTGAAGTTTTCTGTTTCCGAAGCTCAGCGTCCCCAAATTGTTTCTGTATCCGGAGCTCAGCGTCCCCAAATTGTTTCTGTATCCGGAGCTCAGCGTCCCCAAATTGTTTCTGTATCCGGAGCTCAGCGTTTAAGTATATGTGATGTCTAAGGCTATATATAGCCTACAAGAAAATCCATCTCCGTGTATAACTTCATTCCTTGCAAAACAAGGCTGAGTTCTTTCCTAATTCTCCGCAGCAAACTCTTAAACTTGCGTTAACCACCTTCTAAACTTGAGCTGCACCCTTCATTCCCTGACTTGTCGGACAAGAACTTTGCCAACCTCAAAACTCTGTTAGTCCATTCACTCGAGCTTCATTCTGTCGTTGATCACTTCCAAACCCGAGCCTCTCTACTTCCCTGTCCAAACTCGAGCTTCAGCCACTACTACCATAATCTTCTATCAATGTTTCCTCCATCTTAATTTCCATCACCACTCGAGCCACCACCCCAAACTTCATCGAGCACAGGTTCACTTCAACTGCCAACATCAAACCACAGGTCATGTTGCTGTCGAATTTACCTCGTCTTCAATGGCGACAGCAACTCCATCACCGAACAGCAAATCAAGCCATCTCCGATAACCACATCCAGACTCTGCTGGCTTCTTGTTCGACCTCCACCCTGGTGGCAAAGCTCCAACTCGATCAACAGCACCATCAGGAACACGAGTTCATCATAACTCCATCGAAGTCAACTTCGGACATTAACGGCATCAACAAACCCATCCACTCCATCAGTACCCATTCTTTTCTCCATTCAACTGCCAAGCTCATCATGGTGATCATCATCATTATCTTTAACCATCATAAACAACGACTTCCAAAGCAAGAATCATTCGAGCTCTTTTTACAGAAACATGGTGTTCTTGTTTTAATTTTGGGAGGGAAAGAAGGTGGCCCCAATCCAGCTTCATGGTGCTCTTATAACTATTCAAATAAATAGGAAGCCCTTAGCAAAACCACTGGCGCCTTTAGTAATTTTCATTAAAACTGTTCAATTGTCGGTTCTGTGAAACCGACAAGCCTAACTCCTCTTTTTGCCCGTAACTTTCTCATACGAAGTCAGAATGACCTCGTTCTTTCGCAATTGTCTTCGTAATTTAATTCTCTACAAGATGAAGGGTAGAAATCCTGGAATAGACGGGGATACACTGGGTATTTGGAAATTCTTCTCTTGTAAAGCTCCATTTCACTTGTTTCAGAGATGTAACCTAATAAAACACATAAACTAGAAAAGTAATACTAACACACGGTAATTCACACAAAATCTAGCAAATAAGAATAAGGAAATGATACTTAAAATTTATAAATTATGTACTTATCAATACGTCAAGGGCCAAAATGGACACAACGACACGAACTTGACAACGCCTAGAGTTATATCACGCGTGGAAGTTTTTGATGAACTACACCAAACGATGGAAGTTCAAGACATCGCGTTCCCTGTCCATCAAGTAGTTCCGATAATTTCTCACTAAGCAAAGGTCAAGACCTTATGTCAACCTATTGTTTATAGTGGTATTTCTCGCTTTCTGATTTCTGAATTTCATCGGTTTTTCATTCATGTGGGGGATTTTTGGAGAAAATGATTTTATGTGTTTTGTTTTTGGTCTTGGACTAATTGGAACTTAGGACCAAGGGGTTACTAAGGACACTAGCTCATTTTCACTATTTGTGAATGAAATCTTTAGTCCCACATATGAGAAACTAAAGATGTTGCATCCGTATTACTAAGAAATATGCATCTAAGAGTGACCCTTTGGGTCAACACACTTTTGTGTGAGGGAGAGGACTTAGAGAATGGGAATGTTGGTGCCACCACACATTTCACACACGCGCGGTGCTTCGCATCGAAGCACGTACGCCGCCGCGTCCGTCCGGTCGGTCGGACGGGCGGTCCGGGCTCGGGCTCGGGTTCGGGTGTGGGTTTGGGTCAACCAAGACTTATCTTTTTGGAAAAAATTCTTTTGATATATTTTCAAAATGAAGTTAAATATGAAAATAAATTGTCTTAATGGGGGTGGGGGCGTATGACCCGAAAAAATATATTTTACTTACCAAAAAATTTCTCTTGGAGTAATGGTTGTTTTGAATTATGCCCGTTTTATTTCCGTTTATCTCTTATGTCCACGCTTCATGCACGGAATTGATTGAGAATCAATTGTCATCAATTGCCATTACTACCAGCTTCTGATTTCTGCCTATAAAATACCTCAGAATTTTTCATTCTAATTCATCTCAGAGCAGGCTATTATCCCTAGCTCTTTTCCTCTCTTCTTGCTTTGCTATGCTCTTTGCTTGTTTATTTCCTTCCTTCTTCTATTGTTGTTGAGTTCGTTGAGTGAGTGATTTCTATTGTGCTTATACAAATCATAACGGGCAGTTCTATTCTGGAGACATCTCCGATGTGGGGGTATAACATCTATCATTCTTGAGGGTACCCGCTGACTATTGTGTTAAGGACAATTTGCTGAGTAGGTGGCTTTGTCTTTTGTGTGCAAATCAGTGTTTCAATTCAGAGATTTTATTTAACGCTAAAATCTTCTGTTTCAGTATTTTTATTGTTGCAGACATAACAATCTTAACACAATATCACTTCTTCTGTAACAATGGTAAAAATAATGTTGACATACCAGAAAAATTTAGTGGGAAGGATTTCAAAAGATGGCAATCAAAGATATTGTTTTTCGTGAGTTTTCATATACTAGATGATCTTGTTCTGAAATCTTTTGATGAGAGTTTGAATGATGCTGGAAATGAAAGGGAATTGGACAGTTGGGTTAGACAGAACTATATGGCTAAAAACCATATTCTGAATTGTTTAGAGGATGCACTATATGGTTTTTACAATGCAAAGAATTTTTTTTCTACTTTTGATTTATGGGCTGCTTTAGAGACAAAATACCAAGCTGAAACTGCTGGAAGTAAGAAATTCTTGGTAGCCAGGTTCTTGGAATGTAAAACATCGAATGATAAATCTGTGGTTGATCAATTCCTTAACTTCAGCATATTATCAATAAAATTCTTGCTGAAGACATGGTGATAGATGAAACTTTTCGAATGTCTACTGTGATTGAGAAATTACCGTCTTTTGGATCCGAATACAAACATAGATTGAAAAGCGGGCCTTTTGCGTTTACAGTGAAAAGAAAATATTATGTAGATAGTTGAAAAGCCAGCTTCATTTGTAAAGCTATAAATAAAGCTAGTCCCCCTATGTTTATAAAGCTAGTGTAGCCTGATGGGAGCAACTCCGAATAGTGCTAGCATGCTAGCAAATTAGTGTCAACCAATGATCCAGCCATCCCGGGGTACCAAAACAAAAACTGACAGGCGCTCTTTTTGCAAGAATGACTTGAAATCCCAGAAATTGCTCATGTCCTTAAAGTACTTTTGAGACTTAGAATTCTTAACAGGGTAAGGCACTGGTACCATGCAAAGACTCGGTACTTCAACTATTCAATGTAGCTTCCGTTGTCGAATGCAATTCATTGCTTCTTACTGGTCCACATTGAGATCTATGATCCCAGTTCTAGTACTGATACTGATACACCAATGTTTAGTCGGAAAGCGACAATTGTACATACAAAGAGTGCTTTCAATGCTACTCTTTTGCATTCATAATTGTGTTCTTGCTTTTGATATGTTATCTTTTACTAAATGTGCTGCTAGGGTGTAGATATTAAATATTCAAAACAATAGTTGAATTTGAACTTCCAAATTGGTGTCTCAAAGGTCCTTATTGCTAAGAGTTCCATTGCATCCAAATGTTCCTGCCACTCTGCCATGCTTTGCGAGAATGTCAGCCACCTAATTTCCCCCTTAGTAGTGTGCTCACAGTTGAAGTTTTGGAAGTCTTAGGAGATTTATCTTATTCCCTCCATAATGTAGGCGCACACAACCAATCTGTTTCCCTATCTGACCCTGTTATGTAGTTGGTCACTTGGAAGTTGTCTCTTTCTCTCGCCCAATTGATTGCTGAAAGGGAAACCAGGCTTTCAGCCATCACGGGTGTGGTTACTATTGTAAACCAACAGCAATTAGCTTCCTTATTAGGAGGTAACCATTTATTAGTCTTAACAGATCTTACAAGCACCGGTGCTTGTAACTAACTAACTATGTTCAATATAACTAACTATGTTGTTTATAATACGGGGCTTTGTGATCTTCATCATGTTAATACATTTCTCATCCAATACGTAGATATCACAAGTTCATCGTGCAACCAGTGTAGTCCATACCGGCCGGTTTTACCGGTTTCGGTTGAAAAGCGAGAAGAAATCCGGTATACCGATGAACGGTATTTGACCGAAAAAATCGGTCGGTATGAACCGTACCGGTTTGGCCGGTATGCACCGTATCGGTCAAACCGGTACGGCCGATTTTTATTTATTTTTTAAAATAGATAAAAAAATTATCCGTGTTTTAGGGTTTTCAATTGTTAGTCATATTTTTTATGATATTTTAGAATTATATATGCATATGATAATATCTATAATTAATCTAATGATTTTGATTAGAATTGTAATATCCTTGTTTAATTGACATTTTAGATTATGAACTTTGAAGTTGTTTTCGTCTTTTTTGTGTTTCCAGTTTGAACTTTGTATGAAATCTATGGATCTATATATTTTGGACGAGTACTAGTTTTTCTTTCTAAACTTTGTGAAAAAACTTTTGTTATAACGTATTAAAATATATTTATAGTTATAAAATATGAACTAGTATTTTTTTATAAAATTATAGGTATAAAACATATGGACAGATATTTCACCGATATTTAAAACTAAAATTTTTCCGATATACTGGCATATCAGTGCATCGTTATCGACCGGTACGAACCGAAATCCGGTATGGACTACATTGTGCGCAACTCTATTTCAAGGAGCCTAAACAACCGAAACATAAGCGGGACTGTTACATTTATCGTGTGACATGGATGAATTGATTCTAGAAGTTATTCAGGTATTATTCTCTTAGCTACACTTTGATTTTATAAATTTTATCACTTAAATGTATAACCATTTTTTGAAATTACATTTACATAATAAATAAATGGATAACACAGCTCCATAAACACGATAAATAGGGGAAAAAGAAATAATCTTTGCAATCATCAAATTTTCTTAAAGTGTCTTGCTATTCTTGTGGCAACAATTTCAACAACACCCCAATACCCAACCCACCATTTCTCTTTCCTTAACAGCAAAACAAAGAACGGACACCAAAAACCTACAGCAACACCCAAAATTATGGCACCATATAAGAACAACTACTCTTCTGCATCATCTTTATCATCTTCTTGGACTGCGCTTGGAGCTTTAGTATCAGTTGTATTAGTACTCCGATCACCGTTGCATAAGTTCTGTGTATGGAACCCACACAATAAACTGTTGTTTATGTAAGCTGAACCGTCGACGCTTAATGTATCAAAATGAGCTCCTCTTGGGATCCTACGACTCAAGTTATTATAAGATAGGTTCAATAACCCAAGCTGGTCTATTGATGCCAACGACTGTGGGATTTCTCCAGATAATTTGTTGAAACTCAAATCCAAGGCCCCTAAACCAGTCATGTTTCCGATCTTTGCTGTGATATTACCTGAGAAATGATTATAGGATAGATTAAGCATAGCAAGCCCTTTTAATAAACCAATCTCCTTTGGAATATTTCCATCAAGATTGTTACATGACAGATCTATTCTGAACTGTATGTGTATAGCTGCTCAAACTGTGTCATAGTTCCTTTGACCACCATTTGCAATTGAGATCAATACCAAAATCCTCCAGAGAGTATGCATCAGTAGTGGGTCTACTCCTTAGATTCTTTAGCTTTCCTATCTTCTTAGAAACTGGGCCAGAGAGATTGTTTATAGACAAGTCTAATATTTGCAATTTATGCAAAAAACTAATCTCTTCAGGGATTGACCCATTGAACTTGTTTGATCTCAAAGAGAGAATTTGAAGTTCTTTAAGTGTACCAATGAAACTGGGTATTCTACCTTCAAAATTATTGCTCCCTAAGTTGAGAACTTTTAGAAGTGAAAGTTTTTTCATGAATCTAGGAAAAGACCCGGTAAAACCGTTGTCGTTTAGTTGAAGATAGCTTAGAAATACTGCTTGTTCAAGCTCCTTTGGAATATTTCCTGTGAGATTATTGGCACGAAGGTTTAAAGATCTAAGAGTGCCACAGTACTTAATACTGGAGGGTATAACCCCGGACAGGTTGTTGTTGGAGAGATCAAGAGATGTAAGACCAAAATCAAACATGTTTACTTCTGGACACAGAGAGTATGGAATTGAGCCAAAAAGTGCATTGCTAGATAAAGAAACATACGGCACAGTAGATAATAATTTTCCAGTCTTTATTGAGATTTCACCACTGAAATTATTATGGAACAGATCAACGATAGTAGCTCCTTGAGGTGGAAGAGGAAGAGAACCATGAAAGTTGTTGAAAGAAAAATTTAAGCTTGTCTCCCATTCCGATTTCATAAAATGGAAGTGCGGTAATGTTGTTTGAAGCTTGTTTTGTGAGAGATCAAAGTAACTGAGATTTTTGAGTTTAAAGAGACAAGAAGGGATAGCTCCTGAAAGTTTATTATTATTAGACAAATCCAAGTAGATAGTTTGAGTTAAATCACAAATGAAAGCAGGAAAAAGTCCTTTCAAATTGCATGATTGTAGCCCCAACCTATCTACTTTAAACTTGGATAGATGTTGTTGGAATCTTGCAACAATGAACAACAGCGTTAGATGTATCAGAATAATATATAAAGAACTGAACTAAAAACAACTCTACCAAGGACAACTACGAGGGTAGAATCACAGGTTCAACAAGTTGTCCTTAACACATTAGTTCGCGGGTATACTCGAGAAGAGCAATGCTAAAATCCAACGTGCGAAGATGTGTTCAGGATAAGACTGCCCGATATAGCTTGTATTAGCACAATACAGACTACCCACTCTTGAACTTAGCAACAGGGAAGGAAGGGAAATAAACACTCAAAGCGCAAACAAAGCAAGAAGATGGTGAAAAGAAGACAGGATAGTAGCCGCTTCTGGGATGGATTTTAACTCTGAAAACGTTTTTTATTTATAGGAGAAAAGAAACCTTTAGGGTTTAGGATTTCTTGTAAATCAAGTTTTCTCAAAACATAAAAAGAATCATTTAGGGTTTCGGATTTGTAAAACTATTTTTGGTAAAAATAATAGATCATGGTTGATGTCTTTCACATTGGCATACCCAATACATTAGTTAGCCCATGTATTGTTTGCCCACCCCATTCCACCCTCTTGTTTTTCTAACTATCCACATGAGAATAGTTATATAGTAGACATCCTTCTCTATAATACCCAATGTGGGACTAAACTAAAGAGATTCATTCACATCAAACCACCCCAAGACCACAAAACATGTAATTTAAACTCATTTTCTACAACAATCCCCCATATAAATGAAATCTCGGTAAAAAAATGAAAAAATCAGAATGCGGAAAATACCATATAGGCAAAGGTGTCCATCAGGTCTTGAACCTTTACTTAGTGAGAAGTTATCGAAACTACTTGCTAGAGACAAACTATTGCCATTAAATTTCTTTTAATCTTTATCCCTAAGATTACATCAGCAGGGCCTAAGTCTTTCATGTCAAAGTTCTCATTCAGCAACTTCTTAGTGGAATTAATAACATCCATGTTTGTACCTAGTATCAGCATATCATCAACATACAAGCATACAATTACACAGGCATCCTTAACAAGTTTAGTGTAAACAAACTTGTCAGATTCATTAATCCTAAAACCACTAGAAATAATCACATGATCAAATTTTTCATGCCATTGTTTAGGTGCTTGTTTCAAACCATAAAGAGATTTAATCAGTTTACACACTTTATTTTCACAACCTTTCACTATAAACCCTCGGGTTGTTCCATGTAAATTTCCTCATCTTATTCACCATTTAAAAACGTTGTATTTACATCCATTTGATGTATCTCTATGTTATGGACAGAGGCTATAGCAATTAACATCCTAATGGAAGTAATTCTAGTCACAGGTGAATAAGTATCAAAGAAATCTATACCTTCTTTATGTTTGTAGCCTTTAGCTACCAACCTAGCCTTGTATTTATTAACAGTTCCATCTATATTACGTTTTCTCTTGAAGATCCATTTACAACCTATGGCCTTACACCCTGGAGGTAAATCTACAATCTCCCAAGTATCGTTTTGTTGGATGGAATCCATTTCACTAATGGAGGCTTATTTCCACCATAGAGCTTCAGAAGAAGTCATGGATTGTTTATAAGTCTGTGGCTCAGACTCGTCTAGGTATGTAATGCAACCAGGATAGGTTTTCTCAGTTCTAACCCTTTTACCTCTTCTAGGTTCAAATTATGGTGCATCTACCTCCAAAGGTAATGACTGACTGGTTGAAGGCATATCTAGTGTTTCATCTAAACATCTCTTTCGAGAACCAAGTTTCAAAGGAAAAACATTCTTAAAGAACTCTGCATCCCTAGACTCCATAGAAGTATGCAACCGAATGTCAGAAATTTCAGAACTCACAACCATAAAGCTATAAGCACTAGTATGCTCAGGATACCCTATGAAGACACAATCAACAGTTTTGGGTCCTATCTTAATTCTCTTAGGAGGAGGTATGGCCACCTTTGCAAAACACCCCACACTTTGAAGTTAGCATAAGATGGTTGTCTGCCTTTCCATAACTCATATGGAGTTTTATCTGATCCTTTAAAGGGTACTCTATTCAGGATATAACAAGCTGAGAGGATTGCCTCCCCCCACAAGTTTGCAGGTAATCCTGAACTAATCAACATGGCCTTAATCATATCCTTAAGGGTACGGTTCTTACGTTCAGCTACACCATTGGATTGAGGTGAATAAGGGGTTGTTGTCACATGTATTATGCCATGTTTTTCGCAGAAATCTCCTACAGGAATTTCATACTCACCACCACGGTCAGAACTAACAGTTTTAATAGTAGCATTTAGTTGGTTTTCAACTTCAAGTTTACATATGTTAAAGGCTTCTAAGGCATCGTCCTTCCCTTTAAGCAAATAAACATGACAGTACCTTGTACAATAATCTATAAAAGTTACAACCACTTCTTACCACCTCTAGTTTGAACTGACTTCATATCGACTAGGTCAGAATAGATTAATTCTAAGGGTTTATAATTTCTCTAGACATTCTTACTGAATGATTTCTTAGCATGCTTAGATTCTACGCAAATCTCACATTTATGATCCTTTTCAATAATGAATTTAGGTATGCAGCCTACGCTAGCCAATTTATGCATTGATTTATAGTTTACATGACCAAGTCTACCATGCCAAACATTCAATGATACACACATGTAAGCAGAAGAATCATTCATATTTATTTCATCAGATTTTACATTAAGCTTATATAAAACCTCAGTCTTATAACCCTTACCCACAAACTCTTTTCCCTTAGTTATTACAACTTTTCCAGACTCAATTACAACTTTAAAAACCTTATCATCTAAAACAGAACAGTTAACAAGATTCTTGCAGATGTCTGGAACATGAAGAACTTCATTCAATATGAGAGTGTTGCCAGATGTAAGTTTCAGCCCGACCTTTCCCTTTCCTGCAACCTCTGCTGCAGATGAGTTACCCATATAGAGTTTTTATCCTTCTCCTACCATATGATAGGAGGTGAACAAGTCTCGGCTTCCACATACATGTTTGGTAGCTCCAGAGTCTACCCACCAGTCCCTCACATTTGTCACCAGATTAACTTCAGACACCATAGCAGAAAACTCGTTCTTATTCTCAGCAACCAAGTTAGCATTATTCTTCTTATTGAGGTCCTTACGTTGTCTACAGTGAATTGCCATATGGCCAGGAATACCGCAAACATAAGACACACCTTTAATTTTACCAATGCCAGATTTGGGTTTCGGAAAAATACCTTTCTTGTACGGTCCAAGCTTAGGGTTGCGTTTATTGTTATCACCTATTCCAGATTTGTGTTCAGTCATATGAGCCTTATTTGTCATATCTCTTGCAGACGAAACATTCTTGTCTTTGGTGCATAACATTTCTTCAACTTGAATCTTCTTTCCCAATTCAACCATGTTGACTTCACCAGTTTCATGCCTCAATTTTCTTTTGTACTCTGACTAAGAAGATGGTAACTTCTCAATTACCGCAGATATTTGAAAAGTATCATCATGGGCCATACCTTCGGCAAGAATCTCATTGATTATTGTTGAAGTTCAAGGAATTGATCAACAAAAGGATTATCATTCGTCATCTTGAAATCCATAAACTTCGCTACCAGAAATTTCTTACTACCAGCAGTCTCTTCCTGGTACTTTGCTTCTAACGCAGTCCACAAATCACAAGCACTGAAATTTTCTTTAGCATTATAAAAATCGTACATCGCATCTTCCAGAAAGTTCATAATATGATTTTTAGCCAGATAATTCTGCCTCTTGTAAAATATTTTATCATCTTCAGTAATATCTTCAGTGTTCATCAAATCATCAAAAGGAACCAGTACTGCGTATAACTTACGAAAACTCAGGAACACAGCATCTTGGCTTGTCATCTCTTGAAATCCTTTCCGTTGAACTTCTGTGTTTTTCAACATCATTCTTTCTCATTGTTACGAGATAAAAGATAATGTGTTAAGATTGCTGGAATCTTGCAACAATGAACAACAACGTTAGATGTATCAGAATAATATATAAAGAACTGAATTGAAAACAACTCTACCAAGGACAACTACGAGGACAGAATCACAGGTTCAACAAGTTGTCCTTAACACATTAGTTCGCGGGTATATTTGAAAAGAGCAATGATAAACCCCCAACGTGCGAAGATGTGTCCAGGATAAGACTGCCCGATATAGCTTGTATTAGTACAATACAGACTACCCACTCTTGAACTTAGCAACAAGGAAGGAAAGGAAATAAACACTCAAAGCGCAAAACAAAGCGAGAAGATGGTGAAAAGAAGACAGGATAGTAGCCGCTTCTTGGATGGATTTTAACTCCGAAAAAGTTTTTTGTTTATAGGAGAAAAGAAACCTTTAGGGTTTCGGATTTCTTGTAAATCAAGTTTTCCTAAAACATAAAAAGAATCCTTTAGGGTTTTGGATTTGTAAAACTATTTTTGGTAAAAATAATAAATCATGGTTGATATCTTTCACATTGGAAGACCCAATACATTAGTTAACCCATGTATTGTTTGCCCACCCCATTCCACCCTCTTTTTCTCTAACTATCCACATGAGAATAGTTATATATAGGACATCCTTCTCTATAATACCCAATGTGGGACTAAACTAAAGAGATTCATTCACATCAAACCACACCAAGACCACAAAACATGTAATTTAAACTCATTTTCTACAACAATCCCCCATATAAATGAAATCTCGGTAAAAAAACGAAAAAATCAGAATGCGGAAAATACCATATAGGCAAAGGTGTCCATCAGGTCTTGAACCTTTACTTAGTGAGAAGTTATCGAAACTACTTGCTAGAGACAGTGAACGCGATGTCTTGAACTGCTAGCATTTGATGCAATTTGCGATAACATCCACGCATGATATCCTCTTGGCGTTGCTAAGTTCGCGGCGTTGTGTCCATTTTGGCCCTAGACGTATCCCGTTTCTCACATTCCTCTAAAGAATTCGCTCAAATTCTTATAGGAAGCGGCCCACTTCCTCATTCATATAGGTGAGTTCTATCAAGAGTGTTACTGCTACACCCCACTTCAATCTGAAATTGAAACTATAGAACTCATTAAGACTTTTTAAAAGTCATCATTCACATGCAGTCACACTATGACTTTTTAAAAGTCATCATTCACATGCAGTCACACTATAGAACTCATAGGGAGGGACAGAGAATGTAATTCTCTTGATAGTGCATACCTTTAATCACCACAAATTAGTTATCTCATTGAAACTTCATCTTGGGATCTCCAGTCAGTAAGGTTGAGTATCTTTCATGGAAATTTAGTTTATGAGCTTAAGTCCCATCACCCTCGATGCAGCACTAACTATCACTTTAGACAATGCTTTCGTCAAAGGATCTGCGATATTCTCCTTAGACCTCACATGCTCAACGGTAATAACGGCAGTAGAGATAAGTTGTTTCAAATAATTATGTCTTCTACGAATATGTATAGACTTCCCGTTATCAACACTGTTCTTAGATCTAGCTATCGCAGACGTACTGTCACAGTGTATAGATATAGATGGCACAGGCCTATGCCAAACAAGAACGTCTTCTAAAAAGCATCTTAGCCATTCGGCTTCCTCTCCTGCTTTATCTAACGCAATAAACTCCGATTCCATAGTGGAACGAGCTATACATGTCTGTTTGGAAGATTTACAAGAAACAGACGCTCCTGCTAGAGTGAATACATACCCACTCGTAGACTTAGACTCCTCTGAGTCTGATATCTAGTTTGCATCGCAAAATCCTTCAAGGACGGCAGGGTATCCTTCATAACTCAAAAAGAAGGACATTGTGTACTTTAAGTACCTCAGCACTCTAATAAGTGCATCCCAATGCATCTTCCCTGGATTGCAAGTATATTTGCTTAACCTACTCACTGCATAAGCAATGTCTGGTCTCGAATAGTTCATCAAATACATCAGACTTCCTATGAATCTTGAGTATTCAAGTTGGTTAGCTCCCTCACCGTTATTCTTCTTGAGACTACAAGAGGAGTCATACGGAGTACAAGCAGGTTTACAGTTAAACTGATTATATTTCTTAAATATAGTTTCAACATAATGAGATTGACTCAAACTATAGCTTTCAAAATTCCTTTTAATCTTCATCCTTAAGATTACATCAGTAGGTCCTAAGTCTTTCATGTCAAAGTTCTCATTCAGCAACTTCTTAGTGGAATTAATAACATCCATGTGTGTACCTAGTATCAGCATATCATCAACATACAAGCATACAATTACACAGGCATCCATGTGTGTACCTAGTATCACCATTGTTTAGGTGCTTGTTTCAAACCATAAAGAGATTTAATCAGTTTACACACTTTATTTTCACAACCTTTCACTACAAACCCTTGGGTTGTTCCATGTAAATTTCCTCATCTAATTCACCATTTAAAAACGTTGTATTTACATCCATTTGATGTATCTCTATGTTATGGACAGAGGCTATAGCAATTAACATCCTAATGGAAGTAATTCTAGTCACAGGTGAATAAGTATCAAATAAATCTATACCTTCTTTCTGTTTGTAGCCTTTAGCCTAGCCTTGTATTTATCAACAGTTCCATCTATATTACGTTTTCTCTTTAAGATCCATTTACAACCTATGGCCTTACACCCTGGAGGTAAATCTACGATCTCCCAAGTATCGTTTTGTTGGATGGAATCCATTACACTAATGGAGGCTTATTTCCACCATAGAACTTCAGAAGAAGTCATGGTTTCTCTATAAGTCTGTGGCTCATACTCGGCTAGGTATGTAATGCAACCAGGATAGATTCTCTCATTTCTAACCCTTTTACCTCTTCTAAGTTGAAATTATAGTGCATATACCTCTAAAGGTAATGAATGACTGGTTGAAGGCTTATCTAGAGGTTCATCTAAACATCTCTTTTGAGAACAAGGTTTCAAAGGAAAAACATTCTCAAAGAACTCTGCATCCCTAGACTCCATAATAGTATGCAGCTCAATGTCAGAAATTTCAGAACTCACAATCATAAACCTATAAGCACTAGTATGCTCAGGATACCCTATGAAGACACAATCAACAGTTTTGGGTCCTATCTTAGTTCTCTTAGGAGGAGGTATGGCCACCTTTGCCAAACACCCCACACTTTGAAGCAAGCATAAGATGGTTGTCTACCTTTCCATAACTCATATGGATTTTTATCTAATACTTTAAAGGGTACTCTATTCAGAATATAACAAGCTGAGAGGATTGCCTCCCCCCACAAGTTTGCAGGTAATCCTGAACTAATCAACATGGCATTCATCATATCCTTAAGGGTACGGTTCTTACGTTCAGCTACACCATTGGATTGAGGTGAATAAGGGGTTGTTGTCTCATGTATTATGCCATGTTTTTCGCAGAAATCTCCTACAGGAATTTCATACTCACCACCACGGTCAGACCTAACAGTTTTAATAGTAGCATTCAATTGGTTTTCAACTTCAAGATTACATATCTTAAAGGCTTCTAAGGCATCGTCCTTCCCTTTAAGCAAATAAACATGACAGTACCTTGTACAATAATCTATAAAAGTTACAACCACTTCTTACCACCTCTAGTTTGAACTGACTTCATATCGACTAGGTCAGAATGGATTAATTCTAAGGGTTTAGAATTTCTCTAGACATTCTTACTGAATGATTTCTTAGCATGCTTAGATTCTACGCAAATCTCACACTTATGATCCTTTTCAATAGTGAATTTAGGTACGCAGCCTACGCTAGCCAATTTATACATTGATTTATAGTTCATGACCAAGTATACCATGCCAAACATTCAATGACACACACATGTAAGCAGAAGAATCATTCATATTTATTTCATCAGATTTACATTAAGCTTATATAGACCCCCAGTCTTATAACCCATACACACAAACTCTTTGCCCTTAGTTATTACAACTTTTCCAGACTCAATTACAACTTTTCCAGACTCAATGTGAGAGTGTTGCCAGATGTAAGTTTCAGCCCGACCTTTCCCTTTCCTGCAACCTCTGCTGCAGATGAGTTACCCATATAGAGTTTCTCGCCTTCTCCTACCTTATGATAGGAGGTGAACAAGTCTTGGCTTCCACATACACGCTTGGTAGCTCCAGAGTCTACCCACCAGTCCCCCACATTTGTCACCAGATTAACTTTAGACACCATAGCAGAAAACTCGTTCTTATTCTCAGCAACCAAGTTAGCATTATTCTTCTTATTGAGGCCCTTACGTTGTCTACAGTGAATTTCCATATGGCCAGGAATACCGCAAACATAACACGCACTTTTAATTTTACCAATGCCAGATTTGGTTTTCAGAAAAATACCTTTCTTGTGCGGTCCAGGCTTAGGGTTGCGTTTGTTGTTATCACCTTTTCCAGATTTGTGTTCAGTCATATGAGCCTTATTTGTCATATCTCTTGCAGACGAAACATTCTTATCTTTGGTGCATAACATTTCTTCAACTTGAATCTTCTTTCCCTATTAAACCATGTTGACTTCACCAGTTTCATGCCTCAATTTTCTTTTGTACTCTGACCAAGAAGATGGTAACTACTCAATTACCCCAGATACTTGAAAAGTCTCATCAATGACCATACCTTCAACAAGAATCTCATTGATGATTTGTTGAAGTTCAAGGAATTGATCAACAACAGGTGTATCATTTGTTATCTTGAAATCCATAAACTTCGCTACCACATGAGAATAGTTATACAGTGGACATCCTTCTTTAGAATACCCAATGTGGGACTAAAATAAAGAGATTCATTCACATCAAACCACACCAAGACCGAAAAACATGTAGTTTAAACTCATTTTCTCTGCTAACCAGGAAACACACAAAAGTTCAATTCAAGGCTTTGTCGTGAATTATTTGGAGGTACCATGGGTGTATTGATTTGTTATTCAGGTATATCAATCTTTGCACAGCACCTTCATCTCGTCCATTTATCAATTAGAAGTATAACCATTTCTTTGAAATTACATTAACATGGAAAAAGATTTGAAAACGAATGAGAGGAAGAAAAAAAGAAGAAAAAAAAGGCATAAACAATAAAATTCTGAAAGAATGAGATACAGCTCCATTTCTTTGAAATTTCCTTGCAATCATTACTTTTTCTTAACGATTACAGCTTGTAAACAGTTAAAGAATTTACAGCAATTGTACGAAATAAATGCATAAATGTACCAGTTGAATTATCAACACCTACTGGGGCCGCACAACAACCCCTACCTTTCACACTTAACAATATCAACTGATATGCATCCAGCTTCCCCTACTAGGAATCCCATTCTGTACCACAAAAAGAAGATAATAGCCGGGTGGTGCAATATTAGGAGTTTCCGGAGCAAAACAGTCTATCATATAGTAAATACTGGTAAGCTGACGTACTTGATTGATTTTCAAAACCATCATCCTTTGATTCATGGAGAAAGAATGTGTGTTGAATGATGGTGCAACCATGGTCACATAAACGTTCTCAATCGGTTCGTTCTTTTTCGGAACAAAACCAATAGAAATAGGTTGCTTATAAGATAGCTCGGTTTTAAGCTTCGCCAAATTAATTTGTGGTCGGGAACCGCTACTTAAATAAGGTGGCGAGAAAACCTCAACACTCAGATCAGTAGGGAAGAGCTCGGTGAAGTTGTAATTCGAATTAGGGTTACTCCCCCCAACTAATACTCTACCATCAGCAATCAAAATAGCAGTAGAATGATACATTCGAGGAATGTTCGATGCTTCCATTATCTCATATTTACTCGATTCCGGTTGGTAGAGTACAGGGTTCAGAACCGGCTCCCTACCTAAATACCAACCAGCTGCGCCTTTTTTTGCACCATTTATAATTAATACATCACCTGTTGGTAACAAAAGCATGTCACCCATGACTCTTTCGATTGGCATTTCTTCCATTTGCCATGTGGGTTTTTCCGCCGTGATCATTAAACGTCCGCATGATTTGGCAGCCGGTAAAAATCTTCCTTTTATCGCAGTAATATATGAATTTGGTGGTGCCCCTCCACAGATGAAGACTTCTGCATCTGGTGCACCATTAGTGTTGTTGCTGGAACCAAGTTTTAGCGGGAGTAGTACAGATGAACCAGTGCTTGGATAATTGCGTGAGACTCCACCTGGCATGACTGGATAATCATTCCTGACGACTCGATTATTTATATAATCAAACAAAATTGATTTAGTATTAGCAAAAATGAAGAGATTTCCATCGGGTGAGAGATGAGTAAATGGGTATAAATTGTTCTCTACGGCATCTCTGGTTTCTTGGAGAAATGGAAGTGCAAAGACTTTGAAATCCGATTGTGCTGGGCTCTTAGGAATGAACTCATAACTAAACTGACCTCTACCTCCAACGACAATGATTTTCCCATTTGGCAAAATTTGGTTAGACGCATACCATCGAGGAACAACCAAACCTTTTTGATCCTCCTTCCAATCACAATTAGCGCATGGCTCAATAGTTCGAACAGCACGTTGACCATTGTTGGATCCACCGCTTTGCATTAGAATGCCATCAGGTCCTAATGCACCCGAAGAGCACCAAGTATCGGTAAGGACAGTAAGTGGTCGGACAGTTCGATCCAAAAGGTTTAATTCGACCGAGTGAGCAGAACAATCTGTTTTATCATCAACAACAAGTTTGCTACATTTTTCTTCAGGTAATGAAATTTTTGATTGACCAAAATCTGTTCTATCGAACATAATAACTCGATCATTTGGCAATAATACAGTATGCATTGCTGAAATTCCAATACTTTTCTTCAGTAGTTTCCAATTACCCGTAGTTGCTGTTTCACCTTCGATGAAGAGAGAAAAGATTAAAGATGAGAAAACTATAACATATTTTGCTTCCATGATTATGAATTTTGAAGAACTCAACACTCTATTTTTGTATATATGTCTGCATGGGTGTCTAGGTATTTATATATGTTCCCAGAGAATGTTAGGATTGTGCATGTAGCTTATGAATGTTAAGGTTGGTTACCTCAGAGATACCTCCACCAACTATATCACTTATAATATTATTGTTTCTAATAATTCTCCGTTTTATGTTCTTAACTAGCACAACATCGAATGCAGCTTCTCCAGGTTGAGAGATCGAAGGGATTTACTGCATATCTTTTATAATAGTACTAAACTAAAGAATTTTGTACATTGTTAGCTAATAACAGCATATACATGTAATTCATGGTCGCATTTTCCTCATGGAGCATATCTTTCAAAATGCTAATCAGAGTGGGCATCCCTTAATTAATTCGATGATTATTTGCATACCATTGACTTTCTTATATATATTGTTGTTCATTGTACTTGGAATTGATTAAATGGATCAATCAAGAAGGAATAATTGGTTGTCCTATATTTTTTTTTTTAAATCAAGTGCAGAAACATGCATCGAATATATATATATTTCTGAGAAGCCATGCAACTATCTAATTAGTTTCTTGCAGAAACTCATATCCGTATTCCTGTAAACCGGCTGTTGGAGAATGAATGTATTGCTGTCTTTAGGATACGAATTCTATTAGAGAATCGTTGAAGATTTTTTATCCAGAACGTAATCACTTAATCAGTAGTTCGTTTTGCATTAGATATTAATTGTATAAATAAAATATTATGTGTTGTATCTCTTAATTATGTGGTGAACTTGTAGGGTTAAAATTGGAGCCGACAGTGAGTGCCCGTCGTAGTTAGCGAATTTGGCGAGCGGCAAAATTCGAAGCGGTAAAAATCCGCACCTTAATCGACTAGGTAAGATATAAATGCGGTCAACTATCCAACTAATTATGTGAGATTCGAAAAAAATATGTAGATTCGTGGTTAATGTATTTCATATATTTTAATTCGTTACTGAAAATTCGTCTTTTATCAAATAATGAAAAATTACTTTTTATCTTGTGTGAGATTTCTATAGCATTACAATTTAAATGATCCATATAAATAATATACACAAACTAATTAACAAATATGGCTTGGTGCAACGGTCTGGCACCCATCTAAGAAGGATGTAGTCTTAGGTTCAGGGGCGGAAGTTATGGGGACTAAACTTGGTTGTAGCCTCCCTTTTTCAGTCGACAAGAGGTACATATACTGAGAAATGAATTACACCATTACAGATAAGATGAAGTCGAGCATGCGGTTTTTAAGAACTTATCTATTGTTGCTAAATTATGTCGACGGCTAGTGGGCATAAAAAAGACAAATGTTTATCCTTTAGTTCAAGACTGATTCGTCTTATATTAACTCTTCATGTTTCTATGGTAACCACAAAACGATATTCTTTAACAATGTCAAATGTTAAATCAGTTCTTCGTAACAAAATTGAAGAAGACATTCTTAGAGATTGCATACATTGAAAATATCCTTGCATGAAAAATTAGTATTTATCGGATAATTAATGTGTTTATTTTGTCGAAAGGTACAAAGAGTACGACTAAAGAAATAAATAATGATCTAAATATTGGTTGATGGGTTCTGTTCGTAAATCTGTTTTGTGTATTAGTTTCAACTTGACTATTACATACATATTATATATGATTAAAAAAAATTGTATTGATGGTGTCTCTTTAGCTGATTAGTAATGAAGTTTCCCAAAAAAAAGGATCACTTGAAATTAAAAAAAAATTCTGTCACATGACTAGTTCATTGGTATCGTAGAAATGTAGATTAATTTTAAGGAGTGGTCAGTCCGACAACCATGGAAGTAAGGATGGATGCACTATCTTTAGAGTCACGAGGTAGATTTCAATTAATCAGAGAGGTTACGAAGCCGAATATGATTAACTTCGGTATATTTAAGATTCCGATAAATTTTCCTACTCGACTAAGTCATTAACAAGAATATAACCATCATCGGTAAATTGACCGTAGGTCATTAAGCATAATATCATCAACATAGGTGCATTTAGGTTCCAGTGGTTTTCGACTCAATTAACTAGGTCATTAAACATAATATGTCATGAGAGAACATTATTAAAATTGCACGCATCTGGATCGGGAAATAAACTTTGGACCACATGTTGATGTTAAACAATATAAAGTATGGATTTTCGATAAAAAACTTATGATTAACTAGATCCGAAAATTAAATCGAGATTAAATAGTACTAAAGATTGTTATTTTTGCCCTACAACGAATTGATGATTATCTCGGTAAATAGTAATTCTTGAGCACTCGTCCGAAGATATATTCTTGACCTACATCGAACAAATGATTATTCTGACAAATATTGAAGGATAAGTTCCCATCTATGAATTGATAACAAACGAGATTTTGACATTAGAAATTAAACACTCGTCCAGAGATGTATTTTGACCTATAATGAACTGATCCAACTGAAGATTGTCCCGAAAAAGAATAAAGACTAAATTTTTGAGAATAAACTTAAACGAGACTTTAATATTAGATTAAAATTAAACAATCGTCTGAAGATTATAATTCTTTCCTACGACGAACTGAGAATTATCTCGGAAAATAATAATAACTAAATTTTCGATAATGAATTTATAATGAATGAGATTCTTACATTAGTAATCACCCAAAGATGTATTACATCGAACTAATGATTATTATGACGAATACTAGATAAAAAGTTCCCAAGAATGAATTAGTAACAAACAAGATTCTAACATCAGAGATTGGAAACTCGTCAGAAGATTATCTTTGACCTACAATCAGCTGAAGATTGTCTTGGAAACTAATAAAGACTAGATTTTCGAGAATGAACTTATAATGAAGGAGACTCTGACATTAGATCGAAATTGAACAATCGTCTGAAGATTGTAATTCTGACCTATGATGAACTGAGGATTGTCCCTGTAAATAGTTTTAACTAGAATGAACTTATAACGAACGAGATTCTAACATTAGAGATTGCCCTTAAAATTTCTTTTTAACCTACAACAAACTAATGGTTATTTTATAAAATAATAAAGGCTGGATTTTTGAGAATGAGTTAGCCCCTAATGGATGAGACTCTCACATTAGATCGAGATTAAACATTTGTTTGAATATATATTTTTGACCAATAACCAAAACCGGATCACCGAGGTCAATTTTAATTTTGACTTGAAGTCTAGATTTTGAACGAGATTGACAAAGTAAAATATAAGTGCACGAAATTCACAAGAAATGTGAAGAAATTTGTAAATTTCGAGTCAGATATCAGTTGTTGAGACACAAGAGTGACCATGTTATCGACTATGGAATAATATCCCATCATTAGAAAGATGATAACTCTGAACTCCTAATTTAATGAGTTTCCAATACTAATCAAGTAAGCATTGCTTCTTTCCCTTTCTTCTTAATAGTCGGTGCACCATGATGATATGGTAGTAACTTAGCTAATCAAAGTAGTGAATATATTTTATACACCTTCAGATAATTTGCATTACTGAAATTTCAACCTGCCACAAGAACCTGCAAACACAAATCTATAAATTCAAATAATCCAAACAGAGCAGCAATTGAAGGCGTGAATTGTGGACCTGGCATGAATCGAACACGCATCTTCTGACTTGAAGTCAGACGTGCTACCATTGCACTACAGGTTCATAAGTAATGCGAATACTAAAGATGTCCTAAGCCTTTCACATTATGATCTGCAGTTTCCCATTATCCTTTCACATTCCTAGCACAACGGACAAGTCTTACCTACACAGCTTTTGATACAGTCACCTTTTGATTGAGTCAAGCCAACACTTCAAAACTGCACACCTGCAACAAGGAAAAGGTTCCAATATCAGTTAACCAAAACCTCCCAAGCTACATGGAACATCCAGTACAAAAAAACAAAATCATGCTTGGAAGTTAATAAGATATGCTAGTTATCTAGATTGGGTTTTAATGGTACCTATTGGAATGATTGCAGAATCTGAATTGCCATGAGATGGATTCCTAAATCCTAATTACACACAAAGTTTAAACAGTGGCACATCCCTAGGAGAATCATGGAGAATTAGAATAGATGTATGACATACTTAGCCATCGAGTCTAAATCTATTCAATCTCAAGTGACAGCAATTAAATGTACAAAGAGTTTTAAGCTCACCTTCATGCCACTCAGTGACGCTAATTTTTCTAAAGACTCCTCTCCAGCCAGTCGCGGAGAGTGTACTGACCTTGCCTTCACAAGTAGGATACAATTTCTGTTCAGCCAATTTTTTGTACTTCTCCTGTCACTTTTGCGTATCTGGTTCAGAATCAAATGGCTTTTCATTACCATCCTGTGTCCCATTCTCATCATCTATGCAAACACCACCATTAACCCTTCCATGAACTTCAAATGCAGCATCAATAAAAGGACTCAAATCTGGAAATACATCTCTCTAACTTGCTCATTAGCCACATTCTCAACTGAAATACTCATCGCATTGTTAACCGGCTGCTTCTCACCATGAAAACCCCAAGTCACGTACGTCTTGTCGGTACCATACATGTATAAGTGATGTTGCACCGTCTCAATATCCAGACGACCCCCATTTAGACATTTAGCACATGGGCAAGGATAAAGGGTTTTCCAAAGATCATATGTAGATGCATACGAAAAATTTCACCCCATCTCTGTATACTTTACTAAATCTATCTTTTTCAAACATCTAAGACATATCCACTTCTCCAGGCATTCTGAAAATTGAAATTCACCACATTAGTGTCTTATCTGGTGCAAAATAAAGCAATAAAGTCTACAATAGCTAATGGTATCACATAGCTAAACATAACATAATGATTCTCAGAAATGCCAATTTGCAGAACTTTCATATTTTCATTAGTCTTAGTATGATTCCTTTATAGGCTACAAATAAACAAGTCACACAACAGGGTTATCCTACTTAAGCTCTACTAACCGAAGCAGTTTACAACAGCCAATGATCCTAATTACCAGGACCCACTAACAGACTAGTTCATAAACAACTTGAGTTAAACAGCCTTAGCACTAACAGACTAGTTCATAAATAACTTAAGTTAAACATCCCTAAAGACCAAAATTAATAGTGAAAGACCAAGATTAATAGTGACCCACTAATACCATTATTTGAGCATGGTATCTTAAGTCCTAATTATGTTTTATCATTCGATAGTAGTTTTGCACTTACCCCTCCTTTAGTCTCATAAAGCAAAATGGAATAACATCTTATTAACCCAAACAAAAATAAGCTGATCTATTCACAGACAAATGATAACGATTCCGCCCCATTTATTTCTTAGCAATTTAGATGTTATTAGTGTTACAGTATTGTGTACTCCTAGAAACTTGATCAACAGTAAACCCAAAATAACTGACCCATTGATTAGAAAATTCAACTTTAACCATATAAAACAGGTAGCCCCATAAGGTTGCCAGTACTGACCATAACATGCTTATTTCTAAATTACAGTATAGAAATTGTTATTTGAACTCAAATGAAATGAGTCAATGGGGACAATCAATTGCCATAGAGCAAACATCACCTTCCCTTATAGTAGCTCAATTCTGTATCCAACACCCACCATGTGAATAAACAAACTGAAGGTGAAGTTTAATAGAAGGTGAAGAACAAGAAAATCAAGACTCAGATTGTATAGCAAAGATAGAAATAAATCTTGGGTTATGAACAAAAGTGAGAGAAACTTAATCTTTCATTGATAATTTTTACAGATTACATTTTGTGAACATCAAGCAGAACTTGTTCTTATACATGAAGTAAAAAC
>JAJJMC010028913.1:0-12405 GCA_023531435.1 Papaver californicum
TGGACTTGGCTCTGAAGGCCGAGCAGAAGTTCTGCCATTTTTACATGGAGTTTCGACTTCAGTTGCCAGATCTTGAAGGGCACCAACCTTAATCGGTTAAAGCATCATTGGCATTCTCATATGCAGAATGACTCAGCTTGATTGATCTTCTTGGGAAGCCTATGATATTTGTTTCTTTTAGAAGGATTCTGTTTTTGAGTCGGTGCACATACACTCTGGGACAGGGTACTTGGTTACATCTCTTCCTTGCTTGCTTGTCCTGAGTTCTGGTTGCCCTAATGATTCACGGTGTAGCTCTCTTATGATCCTCTTGAATTCAGGTTCTGGAAGAGATGAATTGAGGAAGTAGGGTAGCATTTGTCTTTTGTTTGGGGTTATATGTTTCTTGTGGCCTGCATAAGCTCTGTGCCCCTGTATCAATGAATGAATCAAGTAGTTATAAATACGAAGAGAGAGAACAACGTGGAATGTCTTGAGCACCACACATAAACTACTAAAACTTCAACACCATAAAAATCCTAGATTCATTTAGACTAAACTACTACAAAGAAAATTCAGACCAAGTTCTTATTTGAACAAGGATGTCCAACAAGGAATTACTCTAGTTAGCCGCAGGGGTGCCACTTTTATCTCTAAGCTTGCTACTGGGAATCAGACTTAGTGAACTGAAGGTGCACTGTTGAGTTGTAACCCTATCTTCTCTAAATGTGAAACTGGTGAGAACTTATAGGCATTGCTGAACCACGTGAAATTCCCTTGAGGTCTACCTATTTATATTCCCTTTAAAAGAATACCAATACAACAACAAACAAGAAAAATATTTGATTGTGTAGTTACTAGTAGTCTTAGCTTCAATTGCTGTCTTAACAGTTTTTTGACTTGGTTCTCAAACAACTAATTAAGACTAACTGGAATTTTTTTGCCTGGTACGAGTCTAGCTTTCACTGATGCAAGAATAAGAACAATCTTCTAATGATGATAGAGATGTACCATACCTGAATTGCATGACCCATATTCCCCCCATGAGATGGCATGAAAACATCACTATCTTCAGAAACTATATAATCGAGAGCTGCCAAAAGAGAGGCTTTATTTGCGAATGGTTCTAGCTCACCCGGCAATGCAAGGTCATCCTTATTATAGAAATGACTAAACTCTTTTGTTAGTGGCAGCAAGGCTTCTTTTCCACCGAAAGGTTGCCCTCCTGCCCAATATATCATAGCACTTCTAGGAGCTCCCAGAGCTTTTAGCAGCCTAAAATAAGCAACCAAAAGAATTAGGCTTGAGGCAATAAAAAAAAAGAGAGTAAGTACAGTAAATACCTTGTAACCTCCAATGCGTTTAAAGGGCAGAGCCCTGCAAGTTTGCGATCGTGATAAGTCATGTTTGATCGTGCTGTGAGAAGCTCAGGCCGCAACTTCCTCTCATTGTGGACAATTTTGTCATACTCATGGCTCAATCCCGGTAGACAACCTGTTCTCACCCATACATCCTTTTCCATTCTTAGATGAAGAGCTACATATGGTCCCTTGCTCCTCATCCTCTCCGCAAGCTTGTTTCCAAGTTCTAAAATTGGTGGTGAAAATCTCAATGCATGAAACGTCACCTAGAGTGATTCAAAAAGGAAATCAGATTCTACCCATACAAGAAAAACATACTAATCTGCCACACTCTAAACTAATCTTCTCCGCTGCTCAGAATTATTTAATGCAAGTATGAACTTTTACAATAAAAAATGAAGAAAGAACAAGATTTCATCCACACAGTACCTTGCATCGAAGCTTCTGGAGATCCGAAGGAAGATCCTTAGAGAGACGAGAATCAAGTCCACGCAAGAGCAGAACTCCATCTCTGTGAAGCTGCAAAATGTATAAGAAATTCATCAGCATCTAGTGCAACGTTATCCTCGAAAACTTCTAAAGGGTAGCTCAGAGCACAACAAATAATAAGCTTGAAAGACACCAATTTAATGATAGACTAATAGTGGATTGATCAAACCTTGGATTACCAATGACTACTCTTTATTTAACAAAGACTAAAAATGACAAATAACTAAACTCTTCAGAATCTACCAATTGTGCAGAGCTCCTACAAGACCAAATTTGATCAATTACACAACTAGAAAAAACATTTTCAGTAATTTAACTCCCTCAATTAAACTAGGGAAAATAGCAACTCTATTCCAACGCCCCAAACCTAAATTGAATCTAAAACAAAAAAATACAAAATTTCCTGAAAAGTTAAGAGATGGGTTTTGTTCAACAAGTATCATACATCACAAAACTAGTAAGATTATACGTACTCGCTTAAGGTAACGTGCACGAATCCATTGAGGGGAAACATGAAGTGGAGTTCTCTTCTCCTCAACGGGTCTTGACATCAAATGTGTTGATGGTAGTGACGAAACTATGCGTACATCATCCGCGAGAACTTTCTTAAAATGCTCCAGATCAAATATATCAGAAAATTCACTGCACAAACCCAGACAAACAAAATTAGATACAAAAGAAAATTCATTTTTCACTTGATTACTAGTCTATGAAATTTTTTCAAAATCTTTACCTTTCATCGCCCCAAATTACATTGACTTGTAAGATCGGAACAACCAAAGCAGCACCAAGAATTCTAGCAATCACAATAGCATCAACGATTTGATTCCTTTGTTGATTCATTCCTCCAGAAACAACAACTAATAAATACTTTGTACGATCTTTTACGACTTCAATACTAGAGCTTTTATACTCTTTTGTGAAAGCCAGACATGGATGATAACCTAAACCATCAGGTTGTTCCCAAAACATTTGATATTCATCAACAATATCATCTTCATCATCTATTTGATCAATAGATGAAACTAAATATGAGTTTTGATCAGTAACAGTGATTTTGGATGATGTAAATTGAGATTGAGAACATGGGTTCGGTGAAAATGGAACTAAATAAGTATCCAGATTCAACCACATCATCAACATTCCAAAGAAGGATAAGAAGAATAAAAGAAAAAACCAAAATCTAGGGTTTGTTCTACTAGTAGTAAAGGATCTATTCGAGTGTTTAGATGATTTTTTAGGAGATAATAATAAAGATTGTAATGAAGTAGATGAAGCTGAACTTATAATTTGAGATGGAACTGATATATAAGCTAACTTAGTATTGTTGCTGTAGTTCTTTGGTTTCGCCATTTTAAACCTTCCTTTCTCTGTACTTTGAAAAAAGAAGGTTTAGAAGGAGAGACGGAGAGAGAGAATAGTTAGTGCAGGGGAGGGAAAGAGAATGGGGTATTAATATGAGATAAGAAGGTAGGAATTGGAAAGAGTCCAAACTAGAGGAATGGGAAATAATGAGTTTGATTTAATTTATTTAGTAGGTAATCTAGTTGAACACTAGTTGTGATGTTAACTTGGAGCTTATTTAATCTGAAATCTGAATCTTCCGAGTGAAAAGTAAAAAGGTTGGTGGATTTTATCAGGAGACTTCATTTAGATAAGGGGTATTTCAAAATGTTAAACCCTCAATTAAGTGATTATCGGGTTGACTTAGGACCAGTGCAGTCCATATCGGCCGGTACGGCCGGTATACCGCCGGTTTTACCGATTTCGGCCGAAAAACGAGACGAACCGATATACCGGTAAACGGTATTTGACCGAAAATATCGGCCGGTATGGACTGTACCCGTACGGCCGGTATTGACCTGTACAATCGTTTTTTTTTGTTTTTTTATTTGAAAAAATAATAAAAAATAATTTATTCTTATTTTAAGATTTTTAATTGTTACTCATATTTTTTTATGATATTTTAGAATTATATATGCATATGATAATATCTATAATTAATCTAATGATCTTAAAATTGTAATATCTTTGTTTAATTAGTATTTTAGACGATAAACTTTGAAGTTGTTCTTGTTTCTTTTGTTTTTCCAGTTTGAACTTTGTATGAAATCTATGGATCTATATATTTTGGATGAATACTAGTTTATCTTTTTAAACTTTGTGAAAAAATGTTTGTTATAACGTGTTAAAATATATTTATAGTTATAAAATGTGAACTAGTATTTTTTTATAAAATTATACATATAAAATATATGCACCGATATTCCACCGATATTTAAACAGAAATTTCTCCGGTATACCGACGTACCAGTGTATCACTCTCGACCAGTACGAACCGAAATCTCCGATATAATACAACCTTGCTCAGGACACATAAAATACCTTCAACAATGTTTAGAATTAGGCTAGTAGTCAAGTCCGTCTTTCTCAGCTTCTGTTCAATGTTTGTTTCCTTTTCTTTTACATTGACAGCTGGAAAGAGAGAGAAGGGGGCCAGCATATAGTTACCTGCCGCCATCCCAGTCACAACTTTCTTTCAAGGACAGCTTCTGCATCTTCCTCCTTTCACAAGTCTCACACAATTATTATAAAATTCCATTTTGTTTGTCTTCCCTTTCTCAAATATCTGGTCCTACCACCCATACTCTTCACGCTCACCAAGGTAGATCGAGTACGACACCATTGGTCATTCGCCATTCAATTGTGCTTCCTTCTGTATCATGAAAAAACCTACAGCCTCGTTTCACTACAATTGGTACTATTACTTTTACATTTTGATCTAAAAATAAGTTAAAATAAAAAAAATAATAATAACATTCTGCTGAAACGAAGATAGAACTATTTATTTGTTTTAAAACATTAGAAAGAAACTTGTTGTTGGGGCACTGGAGTTGGGGATTATCATCCATGGATGCATTATGATTTAAATGTCAAAAACATGCATAGAAGGATCTAAAAATAATTAATATCAAAATCACATTTAGATTAACTAAATCTAAATTTATAACTTTTTTTTAAGGAAAAAAAAACTTTAAATTTATTCTCTCATTTTTTTCTTCATCTGTTCCTATTTTTTTCTCTTCCTCAATCGTTTTTTCAAACAACGATTCATTGCCAAATCAAAATAACTTTTATTAGGTAAAAATCAAAAAAAACATCATTTTTTTTACTTTTAATTGTTTAGATAAGTTAGATTGTTCGAAATTCAATTTCAAGTTTTAGCTTCAGAAACTACCTGCGGTTGGGAATTGATGAAATCCCAGCCGTAAACAACAAATTACCGCTGGGAATTGATGAGCTAGATAATTATACAATTACGGTTGAAAAATGAAGAACTCCTTGCCGTAAGTTTGATTTAATTTTTTCATTACGGCAGGAAAAAATGAACTCCCAATCATAGTGACTATGAAGTTTTTCACTTACGCTGGGAAATGATAAAGACCCAAGCGTAAATAGGATTTCATGGCTAGGTTACTATTGAGTCTTAGCCATAGGTTGTTCTGAAATTTCAAAAAAAAAAGTTTTATTTGATTTTCAAACACCGACTATAAATCAATTCATTAATCTACTCTAACCAGTAACACTTAATTAGCTAATTTATTAACACAAATAAATAGAGGGTGGTTTAACCATTATCAAAAAATTTAGGATAAGGGGTTATTGAGTTTACTACTAAATAACCTTATTTTGCCTTATTGCCAGCCCATAAAGAAAAATCCTGAAGCCTCAATAATAGGCTTCATTGTAAAATATTTTTGTGTTTAATATTTTCTTAGTCTAACTTAATTTCTACCTGAACTTATAATACTGTTCATTTTTATTATCGGTAAAAAATTCAGTACTGATCAATATTATCGTCCAATAACTTTATTATTGTATTATAATGACATTAGCAATGTACAATATTACAGTACATGACAACTACAGAGGTTGTGTGTTATTATCTGTTAACAGGTAGGCAAATCGAACAAGAATACTGAGAAATTATAACACATGATCTTGTTTGTTTTAATTTAATTTGGGATCTAAATATGATTCGAAATCTGGTTGATTCAATTTGATTCGGATGTCAGATCATTTGTTTGTCATTTTTATGAGGTCATCCTCGACTTATACATACGATCAAGAAGTATTTCATTCATGTATAATTTTGTATTTGACTTGTTCGACACATATCTGACCATTTTTAAAAAAAGAATTATACTATTTAAAAAAATTTGAACCAAATTCAGATAAATTTTAAAATTAAACAAGTTAGTTGAGTTGAAAAAAAACACATGTTATAACCCTTATTTAATTGATTCCAAAGTTATGCCACTTCAAACTTTGTAATGGGCTAGGTATTGTGGATCTCAGTTCCATAGCACAAAACGTATAATCTGTGTTTTGGATTGAATAGAAAATCCAAACAAAAAAAAGTGAGACCTAAAAATAAAAGATATAACCAAAAAATAGGGAGGAGGGAGGGAAAAAGAGAGAAAAGTATTTTTTTGTGTAATAGTTTTTCGTTTAACATCATGAAACCATTACATATTTTATTGTAAATTCCTTAGTTTGTTCCCTCTTTATAGGGAACCAACTTTAGATTAGTGACATAAATGAGAGATTTAGACTTGGAATCACAATATGAAGGACCATAAGGCCCTGAGAGTAAATCCCACTCAAAGAGTCCAAATCCAAAATCCCAAAGATCATTCTGAATATATGGAAAATGAACTTTGGAGCATAAGTGAAAAAGATAATGAGTTACCACTGAGATAACAAGAACTCATTACCCGTTTTAGAACCAATCTTTAGGGTTCAGAAATACCTTATTGGCTCCAACAACAGAGATGGTATGTGTTTGGAGCAATATAGTCAATCTCGGTCGAGATACAATAATTATAAATATAAAATTTGTTGCTCTTTAATAATAATTTCCATCATTTCATATTGGCCACTCGATTTGGCTCTCCCTGTTTTCTTCTGTCGTTTCGCCTCTTTTTTTCTCATTTGACGGTTATATGTGTTAGGTATATCTCCTATTTCTTCGACGCCACTGGAATTGTTTGGCTTGTTTCCTGTTTTTTCCGGTTTTCATCACCGCTTTCAGAATCTTCCTCAGCTTATGATGAATCGAAAACAGTTGTCGATCGTCGTGAATATTTTATATTTTCTAACATAATCGCGTAGCATAATCATGCTTAAATCTTTTGCCACCATTATCTTCCTTGAAAAGCTTCCTTACTTCTTCAATCTGTTTTTTTTTTTTGTTATAAAGTTTAGTGGAGGATATACAATTCAAAACAATAATGTAATCGTCAAAATTAAATGGGTACTTACCTTTGCTTCGGGGCCCCATCCAGTATGGTGTTCACGTTCCACTTCTGCCTCTTTTGCAGAGTAAAGTGCAACATCTTTACTTATTCCCTGAAATCGTTTCTGAATGGAGGTCCAAGTGCGAACCGGCATTGAAGGTATGACTTCTTTCATCCCATTTAATATGTGAGACCATAATCTTTCTTCTGATTGATCGGAACCAATACTACAATTTGAGATATTGACAAATGAATTTTACACATCGTTATATCTTCAAATGTAGTAAAATTTGGACCACGTGGTTTTGGTGTCATAATTCTAACCGATTTGGAAGATAAGTATATCAAAAAAGAACTAAATTTTTCTCGAATACAAATTAGATAACAATGGGTTTAGTAGTATAAAATAGATTAGTAGTCCATCCATATATAGGGATGTCAAAATATAGCCGTCAACAACGGTAACAAATCAACGGTAACATATTTCAACGGCTACCTGGATAGGCACTCGTCCAGAATAACGCCCACAAAACAGGCGTACCCATAGACACACGCTTACAAGAGGCTACATGGCAGGCGCACCTCTAGACGCACACTTGAACTTAGGCGGAGGTTTAGGCAGACGCCCACAGTTAGGCGGAGGTATAGGCTCACGCTTGAGTTGGGCGGTTATTTGGTTAACACCTGTCATTGGGCGTGCTCCTACCGTAACGCTCTGTTGGACGCAACGTTAGTTGAACGCTTCATCAGGCGTAAATTTGGTTTACACCCGATAAATAAAACGTACGTCTACAGTTACGCCTGCCATGAGACGGATAACTAGCACAACGCCTAGCACAAGAGCAGAGACGTAGATGCACGCTTGACTATAATATATTTGGTCCAGTACTCGGACTATCTTTGGTCCAGAACAGTATCAAAAATGGACCAAAGACTAAATTTACTCGCCCCACTAATTTTCATTTTGGACGGACCAAAGACCAAATATGGATTTGGTCCGTCATTTGGTCCAACGACTGTGGATGCTCTAAGAACTCATTGTGCTACAGAGCCTTAAATAATTGCAGCAAATAGACAGCTAAGTGGGATGCATCCAATATATAGACAGTTATTCCCTTATTTCCGATACACCATGGAAATCAATGCGCTTGCTCGGCAAAAACTTATCAATGCAGCTGGGATCATTGAGAGTGCCTTCTCTCCTGGTAAGTACAGCATAGAGATGAGCTCCGCTATTTATGGTAATGAATGGCGATTTGACCAGGAGGCTCTGCCAGCTGACCTGATAAGAAGGTATTTTCATCGCCCTTACTGTGCATATTTCATAATGTACAACACGACCTAATCTGATATATAGTAATGTTATTTCATCAATTTTTCTCTTCTGATATCATCAGGGGTTTAGCAGTTGAGGATCCAACAGCTGAGCATGGTTTAAAATTGATTATCAAAGACCCCATTTGCCAACGATGGTCTGGACCTATACGCTGCCATAAAAGAGTGGGTCAGCTTCTACGTGAACCACTACTACCCCAAACCCGAAGAAGTTGAATCGGATACTGAACTTCAAGCATGGTGGACAGAAGTCCGAACGGAAGGCCACGGAAATAAGAAAGATGAACCATGGTAGCCAGTTCTTAAAACTCAAGATGACCTTATCGGCATCTTGACAACAATAATATGGGTCACAGCCGGTCACCATGCAGCCGTTAACTTTGGACAGTATCATTATGCGGGTTATTTCTCGAACAGACCCACAACTGCGAGAACAAATATGCCCGTCGAAGACCCGACTGACGAGGGATACAATAATTTTTTGACGAGGCCTGAGTCAACAATATTGTTAGATTGTTTTCCTTCACAAGTTCAAGTAACCACAGTTATGGCAGTTTTGGATGTGTTATCCAACCATTCGCCTGATGAAGAGTACATAGGTGGTAAGTTGGAACCAGCGTGGGCCGACGATCCAAAAATTAAGGCAGCCTTTGAGCGATTTCACGGGAAACTGAAAGAACTAGAAGGAATAATTGACGGTAGAAATGCGGATTTTAATTTGAAGAATAGAGCCGGAGCTGGAGTTGTTCCATATGAACTATTGAAACCCTATTCTGAAAAGGGGGTTACAGGGATGGGTGTGCCTAATAGCATCTCTATTTAAATAATCTGTGATTAAACGGAAAAATAATGTTGCAGCTTTTTAATGGAAGTTGATGAAATAATAATTTCGCCCTTGCTATGTTGGTGCAGTAACGTTTCTACGTCCCATCTTCATTCAATCAATATTGTTATTGCTACAACGTAGGCTATTATGTTTGATCTTTCTATTTGTGTGGTTTTGGTGTGATTTTTCACACGGTTTGCCGAGAACCATTGTTGTGTTATATCTACTCAAATTGCAATATTAGTGACTGCTGAGCACACTCCAGACTAAGGTTGCACGGGAAACTGGCAAAAACCTGCTATAAAACCGCCGAGCCGATCTACCGGTTTGGTACACGGTTTCCAAAATCTATAACCGTTGATTTGTCGGCTCGACCTATGATTTGTGCTCCAAAACCGGCCGAGCCGACCATCAAAACCGAGTTACACTATAGCCATTTATTAAAAGTAAATCTAAATCCTAACCATCCATTATTATTTATATTACATAAACCATAGAAAGCTAAATCATTTCCTTTCTTCCTATTCTCTGTTCTTCTTCTCTTCCGCAACATCTATTCCCTCTCCCTCACTATCACAACCATCACTCACCACCACAACCATCACCTCCACCAGAACCAAAACCTTCTTCTTCTTATTTGGTTACTTCTTCGTCTCCTTCCTCCTTTTTAACCTACACCAGCAACACCACCACCACCAGTACCAGTATTGTACCACCAATAATAAAATCCTAACTTTTGATTCTATTTTGGTTTTTATTTTTATTTTTTCTTGAAATGATTTTAGGGTTTTAACTTTTAATTTGTTCCTTATGTTTTTGAAACATTATATTGAAATCAACAAGAATAATTGTTGCTACAGATTAATGTTGATGGTGATTCTGAGTTCTAAGAGACGAGAGTTTGCAAGGAGTTTCGAAATAAAATAGGAGAAGCAAAATCAGGTGAGAATGGTTGTTCTTTGTTGGAACAAGAGATGGGTTTGTGTGATTTAGAGCTGAGAAGGTGTAGAAGTGATAAGCGTCAAGAAGAACATAAGTTTGTGTTCGATCAAATGAGAGACTTGGATAGTGTTTTCTTTGCCGGGAACATCCTTGAAGAAACAAGTCTGTTTTCGGTGGTTTTGAAGCCATATCATCTGTTGTCGGTGGTTTTGAAGGAGCCATAGAAAGAGTAAGCAACAACAGTGGTGGAGACTATGAAGTCAAAGCCTTTTGATATTGTTTATTTGATGCTGTTACTATTTGGTTATATTTGAAAAATCTGAAGAAAAAAAAATTGGTTGTGTAATGTGATTATTTGATTTTTTTTCAATTTCATGTTTGGTTCCATGATTCTTCTGTAAAAATTAAATTATTTTGTGTTAAACTACGAACTCGGTTAAAAACCGGCTGAAAACCAGAACCGGCCGAGACAACTCGGATCACTTTAGAACCTAATAGACTATTGATCGGCTCGATAATGGTTATGCAAATGAGAACTGGCTAATGGTCAGTTGCTGCATTCGAAGGGAAGGAAACCAGAGAATTTTATAGGATATACATAATTCATTGTTGGTTTTTCTTCTCATTCTATAGTGTGATTTTTTATGTTGATAATTTGAATTATTTATTTATTAGATCAAAAAATAGGGTAAAAAGGAAAGTACCACCACAGTGGAATGCACAGAAAAAAAAAGAAAAAAAAAATATGTAAAAAGAAAAAGAGAGCTAAAAAAAGGACTCAAGGATGTTTAAAGAAATCTCCTTAGTTAAACATGTAGAGATATTTATTTAAGGATGATTTAGGATGTTATAAATCATTAATTTATTAATATTTTTATTAGTTTTGTTTTCATCTTACTTAAATTGAAGTTTTAATACAAATCCGCAGATCCGCCCGTATCCAACTTATCCACCCGCCCACCCACGGATGTTAGATCCGCGGGTGATGGATTGGACGCGATGTAAATCCAGCACCCGCCATTTAGATTGACCGGATGTGGGTGGCACTAAATCCACAGATTTTATCCGTTCTCACCCCTACCTGCAAGCTTCTTATTCAATTTGTCAATAATTCTAGGGGATTTTAGGCTCGGGCCCAAAAAAAAATCCTATTCGCAAGCCAAAAAAAAATCTGAATTATTATGAGACCCATAATTTTTTAAAATTATAAAAATACATAACAGTACCAATATACTCCAACAGTTATTTGGGTAGTTTTATTAACTCCCTCGAACAATAGTTTCATTAACTCCCAAAATAGTCATCTATATTAATTCCTCTCCTTTATACTTTCAGTTACAATTTCGAACTGAGATTTAAGAGAATTTTCATTCTCGAAATCAATCATTCGAAAATCAATCATTCAAAAACCCTATAAACCAATTACATTCTTTTATTAGTTCATACAATGGAGGAATCTTCATCGCAAAAATCGATTAAGAAGAAACGAGATAGTAAACAAAGTGAATCTGGTAAGAAACCCTAACTTAATTCTTTTATTCTTCCATAAATACAACTTTCCTAGTATAGTTGATTTTTTTTTTTCAAAAAAAAATCAATTTTAATTCTTGTTGTACCTGCTGATACATATATTTTGACCTAGCAGACAAACTAGAGAAATCAAAGAAAAGTAAAAGCAAAAAAAAAATTGGTGGATACATATGTTTTGTTACTTTAATTTTTCGTTTTCTTTTCAGTTTTAACTTTGTTTTTACTTTGTTTCTTCAATTTTAAACTCTGTTTCATTGTGTTGAAGATCCTGAAACAACACTAAGACCATTGAGGAAGTCGCAGATATTAAAGAATCAGGCATCTCCTTCTTCAACTAAACATGAAGCATCTGATGTGAAGAAGAAAGTTGTACCAGTGGTAATAATTGAGAAAGAAGATTAATCATAGGAGGATGAAGAATATGAACCAAAGGATGATGAAGAAGTTGATGCACCATAGAATGATGTACAAGTTGATGAACCAGATAACAATAAACAAGATGAATCAGAGAATAATGAACAAGATGAATCAGAGGATGATGAACAAGTTGAACCATATCATGATATGTATAAAGAAGCTGAGTAATTGTTGGATATTTGCTTAACATTTTATATACAGTTGTTCATGAACCCAAAGAGCATCT
>JAJJMC010028914.1:0-13940 GCA_023531435.1 Papaver californicum
TTTTTTTTTTCAATTCACCAGCTCTGATATCTTTCGGAAAGAGCAATAAAATAAAGAAAAGAAAGAACTAAAATAGAATTTTGGATTCTTAAATCTTTCTAATTCTTTCCCCTCCAAAAAAAAATAAGAAGTTACAAGCGGTCAAAAGATCAAGTTTTTTTGAAAAGGTACCACTTAGTGATTAACTAGGATATTTAGGAAGATACAGAATCATAATATGAAATTTTCATTTCTTTATTATTATATTCATTGATCAAGGAAAAACAATTAAGTAATTTAATTATAGTAAAAAAAGTACTTTATTCTGGTATGTAAGATCCATCAATAACTTTATTGAGCATAGGATCTAGCAAAAACTTGACCCCCAAAAAAGATCTTGTGATTCTAGTTAGTATATTTGGAAGACTTTACTAATTATTCTCGAGTAGCTTCTATTCCACCAAAACAACGGATACTTCTAGAAAACTCTACGATATCCGGCACTTTGATACCCACTTTGCGTAGAATTGAAAAAAGGACTTAGTTAAATGGCTTTTTCTCAAGTGTTTATTATATTAACTGATTCAATATCAGTCTCATTCCGGTTTTCCTTTTTTGAAATTTTCATTTAACTAAGGGTACTGTACTCTATTGATGAATTGATAGAAAAAAGGTTACAGTATTCTTCTCTTCAATTAAGGTAAGCGTTTTCCATTTTTCTCTTTTTTATTAAAAAAAAGAGAATACGATGAGCCGTAGCCCTTTTTTTTATGACGGTGACACAGATATAGATTCGAACGAAGATTAGTATATCAAAAGGCTTCTTTTTTTTTTTATAATGTACGTAAAAAAAAGGAATAAAGTATTCCGAAAATAAAGAAAAAATTAAGATATACAACTTTTCTCCAGAAATCCTCTATGGGACTCACACGTATCCATATTGTATATTATCAAGAAAGTATGATCTAGGGAATAAATATAGAGCTAAAGAAAAAAATGACGCATTTTGAACAATACATGTCTTTCACATCCAACTAAAACAATGAGTAACCTCTTTATTTTAAAATGGCCGTTCCAAAGAAACGTACTTCTATATCAAAAAAGCGTATTCGTAAAAACATTTGGAAAAGAAAAGGATATTTGGCTGCGCTAAAAGCTTTTTCCTTAGCAAAATCTCTTTCTACCGGGAATTCAAAAAGTTTTTTTGTGCAACAAAAAAATAAACAAGTCTTGGAATAATCTAAATCAATATGCCTCGAAGAATTTGCTAATAAAATTGATAAGATGAACGACTCCCATTAACTCATATTTTTTACTGATAAATATGAGGCCGCACTATCGGTTGTCGTATTTAGGATAGGAAGCCTTTCATTTCCTAAATAAAAAAAGGGTACTATGTTTTTTTGGTCAAACGAAAAAACATAGTACTTGATAGAAAGTTTCACTTTTCTTTTGAGGGTTTTCTTATTAATGACTATGGATACAATAGATTTTTTCGTTTTGTTCGGACCCATGAAATCATAAAAAAAGAATAAAAAAAGAAAGGTTTTTTTTACTTCTATACCTGAATTGAGAGCAGAACTCTCTAGTTCCTACTAAGCTGTTCGTTTTGGGAGAGCTGAAACCTTTCGAAAAGTCCATCGTTAAAATGAAAACCATCCTATAAGAGATTATTGAACGTTCAAATAGAAATAGGAATAGGCCTTTATTTGATTTGCATTTTTCCTAAAAAATATTACATTGAATTGACTCCTTACAATCTCGACGTTTGAGTGCGTATGGGCTATTATGCTTTCGAGCAAGCCGCTATGGTGAAATCGGTAGACACGCTGCTCTTAGGAAGCAGTGCTAGAGCATCTCGGTTCGAGTCCGAGTGGCGGCATCTTCTAAAAGAGATACAATAAATCTTATAATGAAAATGAAATGGATTAATCATTTCCGTTCCAGTGTTAAAGGACTCCCTTTTTTTTTTTAGGATTTTTTATGATATTTTCGACTTTAGAACATATATTAACTCACATCTCTTTTTCAATTGTTTCAATTGTAATTACGATTTATTTGATGACCTTATTAGTCCACGAAACCATAGGACTACATGATTCGTCAGAAAAGGGCATGATAGCTACCTTTTTCTGTATAACAGGATTATTAGTTACTCGTTGGATTTATTCGGAACATTTCCCCTTAAGTGATTTATATGAATCATTACTATTCCTTTCATGGGGCTTTTCCATTATTCATATGGTTCCTAAAATATGGAATAATAAAAACGATTTAAGCGCAATAACCGCACCAAGTACTATTTTTACCCAAGGATTTGCTACTTCAGGTCTTTTGACTGAAATGCATCAATCCACAATATTAGTACCTGCCCTCCAATCTCAGTGGTTAATGATGCACGTAAGTATGATGATATTAAGTTATGCAGCTCTTTTATGTGGATCATTATTATCAGTATCTCTTCTAGTCATTACATTTCGAAAAAGCCTATGGGTCTTTGGTAAAAACAAGCATTCATTAATTGGGCCATTTTCCTTTGATTTTGATGAGATTCAATATGTAAATGAAAGAAGCTATGCTTTACTAAACAATTCTTTACTTTCATTTAGAAATTATCACAGGTATCAATTGATTCAGCAATTGGATCGTTGGAGTTATCGTGTCATTAGTCTAGGGTTTATCTTTTTAACGGTTGGTATTCTTTCAGGCGCAGTGTGGGCTAATGAGGCGTGGGGGTCATATTGGAATTGGGACCCCAAGGAAACTTGGGCATTTATTACTTGGACTATATTTGCTATTTATTTACATATTAGAACCAACCAAAATTTAAAAGGCACAAATTCCGCAATTGTAGCTTCTATGGGATTTCTTATAATTTGGGTATGCTATTTTGGGGTCAATCTATTAGGAATAGGCCTACATAGTTATGGTTCATTCACATTAGCATCTTAATCGAAGACGTGACCTAATACATAGAAATCGCATATGTAATGAAAGTTTGTGTTAGTTTTAGAGAACCGGTTCAATTACTACTTGATTGAACCGGTTCTCTAAAACTTCAAACGTATCTGATTACAATTCACTTCTTTTTCTTTTATTGTCCACCTAATTTTATTATCGCAGCTTTTTTTTTATGCCTTATTCATGCAAACTATCGAGAAAAGTAATTAGATAAAATAGCTTCTACCTTGTCAACAGATAGTGAGAGAACGAAATCTGGATAAATACCAATGCCTATTACTGGCAGAAAGATACAGATTGAAACAAAAAGCTCTCGTGGTCCAGAATCAAAAAAATAAAAATTTTTGGCATTAAATTGCTTGTATCCATAAAACATCTGGCGTGACATAGATAATGAATAAATAGGAGTTAATATCATTCCAATTGCCATTACAAGAGTAATTAGTATTTTTGGCATTAAAAGATATTTTGGGCTGGTAATTATGCCAAAAAAGATTACCAATTCGGCAACAAAACCACTCATTCCCGGCAATGCAAGAGAAGCCATCGAGAAACTACTGAACATTGCAAATATTTTTGGCATTGGGATAGCTATTCCTCCCATTTCGTCGAGATAAACGAGACGTATTCTATCATAACTCGTTCCTGCCAAGAAAAAAAGCGCCGCACCAATAAATCCATGAGAAATTATTTGCAAAATGGCCCCATTGAGTCCCAGATCGGTTACGGAGGCTATTCCTATAATTGTAAAACCCATATGAGATACAGAAGAGTAGGCTATTCTCTTTTTTAAATTGCGTTGCCCGGGAGATGTTAAAGCTGCATAGATTATTTGCACTGTGCCTACAATAATCAACCAGGGAGAAAAAAAGGAATGAGCATGGGGTAATAATTCCATATTGATCCGAACCAACCCATATGCTCCCATTTTTAATAAGATTCCGGCTAGAAGCATACATGTACTGTAATGTGCTTCTCCGTGGGTATCTGGTAACCATGTATGTAGAGGTATAATCGGTGATTTGACAGCATAAGCAATAAGAAAACCAAAATAGAATATTATTTCTAATGCCACAGGATATGATTGATTCGCTAATGTTTCAAAATTCAATGTTGGTTCGTTAGAAGCATATAAACCCATACCGAGAACTCCCATTAAGAGAAAAATAGAACCCCCTGCAGTGTACAAAATAAACTTTGTAGCTGAGTACAAACGCTTCTTCCCTCCCCACATGGATAAAAGTAGGTAAACAGGAATTAATTCTAACTCCCACATGATAAAAAAAAGTAAAAGATCTCGAGAAGAAAAAGGTCCTATTTGACCGCTGTACATTGCTAACATCAAGAAATGGAACAGTCGTGAATCCCGAGTAACTGGCCGGGCCGCTAAAGTAGCTAAAGTTGTGATGAATCCCGTCAATAAAATAGGTCCTATGGAAATTCCATCGATTCCGAGTCTCCAGTGAAAATCAAAAAAATTAATCCATTTAAAATCCTGTTCTAATTGAATTAATGGATCGTCCAACTGGAAATGATAACAGAATACATAGGTCGTTAGAAGTAGTTCCACTAGGCATATAGATATAGTATACCATCGGATGACCTTATTTCCTCTATGGGGGAGAAAGAAAATGGAAAAACCCGCGAATATCGGCAAAACAACAATTATTGTTAACCAAGGAAAATAATTCGTAGTAAAGACAAGATAAGATACACTTTGACCAGAAAACCCCGTACTCGAGAAAATAGCCTATTTCGATTTCGAGCACGGGGTTTTGTCGGTAAAGATAAAAAAATGGATTCAAGTTAAGCTTTCTGGAACGTATCAATAAGCTAGACCCATGCTGCGAGTTGTCTCATGCCATAAATAAACTCGGACACTCAAGAAATCTGTTGGACAAGCGGATTCACATCTCTTACAACCCACACAGTCTTCTGTTCTTGGAGCAGAAGCTATTTGCTTAGCTTTACATCCGTCCCAAGGTATCATTTCTAATACATCTGTGGGGCAGGCTCGTACACATTGAGTGCACCCTATGCATGTATCATAAATCTTTACTGAATGTGACATTGGATCTATCTACTTTTTGAACATCATGAATTTTCGATCTAGTAAAAAAATGGAATCATATATTGTAGACACCAGACGAATCAATAATTAACCAAAATTGTTTTCTAAAAAATTGACTTATATATTTGGTCATGAGAGAGGGCCAAGATACTTTGATTTATTACTCTTTAGCAAACAGAGTCATATGCTTCTGTCGTATATAATATTAATTTGTATTGAGAAAGATTTTATTCGTTATTTGTATGATTAACACATTCATCTAATTACCATTATTTATTCAACAAATTCGATTGATTGATACGAATTGATTTTTTGTTACGATAAATGGACGAAACAATGGCTGGCCCAATAGCTGCTTCAGCGGCTGCAATAGCTATAACAAAAATAGAAAAAATGTCCCCTTTTAATTGGCGACTATCAAATAAATCAGAAAATGTTACGAAATTCATATTAACTGCATTCAGTATAAGCTCAAGACACATAAGTGCTCTAACCATATTTCGACTTGTGATCAATCCATAAATACCAATAGAAAATAAATAGGCACTCAAAACAAGTTCATGTTCAAGCAGCATTAACCAAACCCCCCTCAATCTGAATTTCTTTAATTTCAATATGAACAACAATTCAACCTTAACTAATTTGGTTGACTCGAATCTAACAAGTACAGAACTAAGGAACATATTGGTAATAGATTGAACTAAAAGAAAAAATTTACATTTTCTACCTGAAAAATCTGACCATTAATTGAAGGAAAATGGATAGGCTAAGACAGAACCAAATAATTCTTTTTCTCCGTATTTTTTACTGACGAGCCATAGCAATTGCACCTATCAAAGAAACTAAAAGAATTATAGAAATAAGCTCAAAAGGAAGAAAAAAATCGGTTGATAAATGAATCCCGATTTGTTGACCTTTATTTATCAAATCTTGCTCCAAAATCTGGTTTGATCTTGTAGTCCAAATAACCCCGTACCATGCCGTATCTGGGATAGTAGTTATTAGTGAAACAAAAATACTTGTACAAACCAGTGAAGTTACCCCATCCCCAACAGTCCAAAGACTGAAATCATTGTAATATTCCGAGTCGTTCATGAACATAACAGCGAATATGATTAAGACGTTTATGGCTCCTACATAAATAAGGAGTTGTGCAGCAGCTACAAAATGGGAATTCGATGGAATATGAAATAAGGATATACAAACAAGAACAAATCCTAATGAAAAGGCGGAAAAAATAGGATTAGTAAGTAATACCACTCCTAGACCTCCTATTATAAGACCCAACCCCAAAAAAACTAAAAGAAAATCATGTATTGGTCCAGTTAAATCCATTATATGTAAAATAAGAGATAAATAAGTCGAAATGTTTCATAATCTTATTGACTAGACCAGAAAAGGAAAGTTACCCTGTTTTTATGATAAGTGACTTTTTTATTAAATCCTATACGGGGTGTGGGTTGATGTAGATAGATTAATTCATTCCATTTCTCTATCCGATTGCTTATATATTCATATATTTCGAAATTATCGCGGATATATTCAATTCTTTTTTATCCAAAGTAAGCCGTGATTCTCGCGAATCACCAATAAATAAGAGCTGGTTTTTTTTCGTTATTAACCGAACAAAATAAAAGAAGATCCGCTCCTTTAGATTAAAACGGAATCTTAGTAATCGGTAATAGTTCTTGAATCAAGGAGTTTACCCGTGGCTTTTTTTATTTGAGTGGAATTCATAATGGTTCGAATCGTGTAATCTCCAATTACTGTCATTGGTAACCGACCCAAAGCAATTTGATTATAATTCAATTCATGACGATCATATGTAGAAAGTTCATATTCTTCAGTCATTGATAAACAGTTTGTTGGACAATACTCGACGCAGTTCCCACAAAAAATACAGATTCCAAAATCAATACTATAGTTAAGCAATCGTTTTTTTCGAATATCCGTTTCCAATTTCCAATCAACAACAGGCAGATCTATAGGGCATACACGAACACATACTTCACAAGCAATGCATTTATCAAATTCAAAGTGGATTCGACCGCGGAAACGCTCAGATGTGATCAATTTTTCATAAGGATATTGAATAGTTACGGGTAAACGATTCGTGTGGGATAAGGTAATCATGAAACTTTGACCAATATACCTTGCAGCTCTTACTGTTTGTTGACCATAATTAATGAACCCAGTTACCATAGGGAGCATATCGTGAATATCTATGAATAATTTGAAGTTTCTTTCTCTTGTTTGAGAGAAGTTCTAAATCGAGAATAGAATATCGTATGCCCTTAGAGTGAAAAGAGTTGGAAAGAAGTTGTCAATAATAGATTACCTAGAGAAATAGGTAAAAGAAACTTCCACCCAAGATTTAATAGTTGGTCCATTCTCATCCTAGGTAAAGTCCATCTTGTTGTAATAGGAATGAACAGGAACAAATAAGCTTTAGCTAATGTAATAAAAATACCAATTGTCATTCCAAAGACTCCACCCACTTCATTAATTTCGAAATGAGGAAGAAATATGTACGGAAGAGAAAGATTCCAACCTCCTAAATAAAGAACTGTTACAAATAATGAAGAAACTAGTAGATTTAGATAGGAAGCAACATAAAATAAACCAAATTTGATACCTGAATATTCGGTTTGATAACCTGCTACTAATTCTTCTTCGGCTTCTGGTAAATCAAAGGGTAATCTCTCACATTCTGCTAGGGAAGAAATTACAAAAACTGCAAAACCTATAGGTTGACGCCACAGATTCCACCCCCAAAAACCATATTTTGACTGCGCCTCAACTATATCAACTGTACTTGAACTGTTAGATAATTATAGTAGGTGATAACATCACTGCTTCCATCGCTATTGCAGAACCGTACATGAGACTTCAGTCTCATACGGCTCCTCGATGGCCTTAACTAAATCTAAGGACTGGTTCGGTATTATCTCGCTATGTGTTAGTAGGATAGATAGAATCAAGATGTATCGAGGAGTCACAAATTAAACCAATGCAATTCCGTCTGCTATAATAGAAAAAAGGGTGCTTCCGAATTGATCTTATCCTTTCTTATTTTAGTTTGTCTTTATTCAGTAATAACTTAATCCTTGAATAAAATACTCGTTGTCTAAGTAGGTATTTCAACCTATTTATTTCGTTCCTATGCTTCTTTCTACGAAAAGTAAAAGTGGGCTTAAAAAAAAGGATTACTTCGTTCCTGATAATTATTTATTTAACCTGTGGATAGGACCATACTCGGGATCGGGATCGTGGGGAAGTACTACTTGATTGTTTCTACCAACTTAAAGCCCCAGTATGATTCCGTTTATGCAGAAATACCTTTTTTGGTAACTTCCATTATCTCCGTTACTAATCCTTTGTGTATCTTGGTGTTCCTAACCGTCCACTCATTTTTGCTCGATCCCCGGTATGGTAATACATACAATATAATAGAATAGTTAAAACAAAACTCCAGCCAGTTGATCTTTTCTACCCGCTTCAAACCGTGATGACTAATCAACCAACCTTGGGGTAATTTCTCTTTTTTTGCTTAGCTCTTGTACATAGGGAATGAGTCTCAACCTTTTTACTGCTAATTTCTAAGCTGTTTTGTTTCACTCATATAACTATCTGGTTTAGGTCATCACCCCGAATGACGAATAAAAAAAAAGAATCTCTATTCACTCCATTCAACTTCTTTCCTAGAAAAAATGAGGTAAAAGTTCATGCCCCAACGAATCACACGTAGAGATATTGATAACACACATGGAGTTAATGGTATTTCATAACTAATCGATTGAGCAGCAGCTCGTAGACCACCCAAAAAAGAATATTTATTATTTGAACCATATCCTGACATAAGAAGTCCAATAGGAGCAATACTTGAAATAGAAATCCATAAAAAAACACCTATACTGAGATCAGCTAAAACAAGACGATATCCAAAAGGAATTACTGAATAACTTAGTAAAATGGATATGACTGCTATAGAGGGTCCGAGACTGAATAAAAAAAAATCTCCTCTAGATGGGAGAAGATCCTCTTTAAAAAGGAGTTTTGTCCCGTCTGCTAGAGCTTGAAGAATTCCCAAAGGACCCGCGTATTCGGGTCCAATACGTTGTTGTACCCCCGCAGATATTTTTCTTTCTAACCACACAATAACTAGTATTCCTATCGTGATTCCCAATACAGGAGTAAAAATAGGGACAAGCAACCATATAAGACCATAGACCCCTTTTAAGGATTCCAATCTGGAAAAAGAATTGATAGCCTGTAATTCTGTCGTATCAATTATCATATTAACGATCAACTTCTCCCATAATGATATCTATACTACCTAGTATCGTCATAATATCAGCCAATTTCATTCTTTTAACTAACTGAGGAAGAATTTGCAAATTGATAAAACCCGGAGGACGAATTTTCCATCTCCAAGGAAAAGCACTATGATCCCCTATCAGAAAAATCCCCAATTCCCCCTTTGGGGCTTCTACTCTCACATAAAGTTCTTGTTTCGACAATTCAAAAGTAGGAGATGTTTTTTTGCTAATAAATCTATAGTCAAAATCATTCCAATCGGAATCCCTTGCTTTATCAAAGCGTCGGGCTTCTAAATTTTCATAGGGCCCTCCCGGAATTCCTTCCAAAGCTTGTTGAATTATTTTTATGGATTCTGTCATTTCACCGATTCGGACTAAGTAACGGGCTAATGAATCCCCTTCTTTTTGCCATTGTACTTCCCAGTCAAACTCGTCGTAACACTCATAATGATCGACTTTACGAAGATCCCATTGTATTCCGGAAGCTCGTAGCATTGGTCCTGATAAACCCCAATTTATTGCCTCCTCTCCACCAACAACGCCTACCCCCTCAACGCGTTCTAAAAAAATTGGATTTTGCGTAATAAGCTTTTGATATTCAGCAATCCCGGTTAAAAAATAATCGCAGAAATCTAAACATTTATCTATCCAGCCATGAGGTAGATCAGCAGCTACTCCTCCGATACGAAAAAAATTATGCATCATTCGCATACCTGTGGCAGCTTCGAATAGATCATATATCAATTCTCTCTCTCTGAAAATATAGAAGAAAGGAGTCTGCGCACCTATATCCGCCATAAAAGGGCCAAGCCATAATAAATGAGAGGCTATACGACTCAGTTCCAACATAATGACTCTGATATAACGGGCTCTTTTAGGAACTTGAATATTTCCCAGCTGTTCTGGTCCATTTACCGTTATTGCCTCGGTAAACATAGTAGCTAAATAATCCCAACGTGTTACATAAGGCAGATATTGGATAATTGTTCGGTTTTCCGCTATTTTTTCCATCCCTCTGTGTAAATAACCCAATATAGGTTCACAGTCAATAACGTCTTCACCATCTAGAGTAATGATGAGTCGAAGAACGCCATGCATCGATGGGTGGTGAGGACCCATATTGACTATCATGAGGTCTTTTCTTGTAGCTGATACAGTCATATTTTTTCCCCGATTCATTATTCCATGAATTGCTGAAAACGAAACAAAGTTCATAAAAATTCAAGATCTAATAAATCAAATAATTCAAACGAAATCTGAAAATTAACTTAACTAGTCTTTGGCTCCCGAATATCCAACCGACCAATTAATTCTTTATAACGTATTCTATTTTTTTTTACAAATAAGCCAGCAACCGTTGCCGTTTTCCCAGAGTTTTCCCTAGACCTCTCTGAGATAAAAAGTCTTTTTTGTGCTATTCCAAATGGAAAGTGAGTCTGCGCAGTTTATTGGTGAAACTGAATACTTGGAATTCAACGGACCCCTTAGTTTTATTCTTTTTCTTCTTGCGAAATAACCGAGATGAATGCTTTTTTTCTCATAAAAAGAGCGCTTCTCCCTTTTTTCTTTTAGACAAAAATGGAGTTTATCGATCAGTAAAAATAATACCGGTTTTTGAATCTAGTTCAGGTATACACAAATTTTTTTATATACTACCTTTTCCTTTCAAATTGAATGAATTAATCCAATTTGCAATTTCATTCGGATATAGATACAAAAGGGTGGTCGAGTTCTTCAACTCCCCCACAAAAAAAGAAAGGGAAAAATTGATCCGAAGAAGATTTTTAGGTCATTGAATAAAGTATCCTATACGGGAAACCAGAATAGAAATTAATATAACACAAACGTGCGGGTACATTTGTTTGCCTTCATATATCATGCCATATCTGGCACGTTATAGATAGGAAGGAGATTTACCATCAATTAATGGTAAATCGTGGATACATAGATATCCTTGACATACTGAAACGACTTCCATTACTGGTATCAAACCAATAGCGATTCATACAAGCTAAATCCTCTAATCGATAATTTGGCCAAAGAATAAATTTCAATTTCAGAAATTTATTTCTATCTCTATCGAAATTCTTTGGATCTTTATCAAGATGCTTGCTCTCCTCCAAAAAAGTGCCGCAGTTCCTTATGTTGTTCTTATTGTAAAATGTTTTCTTTCTATCCAAAACATTTATTTTTTCTGAGTTTAAACAAATTCGAATTCTCAATTCTCTACGACATCTAGGAGCTAAAATATTTTCAGGAACAACAAAAGCATAATTTTTTTCATCTCTCTTTTCAAGCACCCTTTCATGTCTATGTCTTTTAATGGATTCATCAAAAGAATTCTTATAACCGTTTTCTTTTTGTTGGTTTTTTATATTAGTTTGGTGATTACTCTTATGGACCAGTGAAATAACTATGGTTTGATACATAATAAATAGTCCATCCCCTTGTATAGACAGGCGAACAGGTTCAATAATCAATACTCCTTTGTTTATCAATTCTGTAAGATTTAGATCTTTTTGAATCAGCAATATATCCAGACGCATTTCTCCTCTTTGAATAGAGGATATCGCTATTTGCTTTGGATTGTTCAGTCTAAGCAGGAGACAATATATCTGGATACTATTGATTATTCTTTGATCCAAAGAACCATGCCATCTCAGTTGAAAAAGAAAATATCTTTTCAGGAAGAAATCAAGTTCCGCTTCTGTGGTGCTCTTCCATTTATTTTGATTTCTACTCTTTTTCATGTATGAGTCACTATAATCCTCTTTAACCTCTTTTTGTTGGTTTGATAGATCTGATCCAAGATCTTCTTGGGCTGATTCTTCTTTTTCTTCTTTATTTTTATTTTCTAATTCAAGATCTTTTTTTTTTTTCTTTTCACTAGTGTTTTTATTTCCATTAAAATGGAAAAGAAGTGATTTTGTTGGTATAATCCACGGTTTAATCCTATATGCATCATATAGCCCCAACAATTCTGGGAAGAACCAAAGTTGCAGATTTGATATGGGGCGGTTTAGTATTTCTTCATTCATTCCCATCCAATCAAAAAAAACAAATTTTCCACTTGATAGTTTTATTTGTTTATCAATCGCAAGATACGAAAGATCCTTCGTATCAATTTGATTAATGATTGAATAATAGTTAGTTCCTGTTTTAGTATTTTTATTCATGCGGGTCTCAGTATCCATATTAGCCCAAGCCTCAATATCGATCTTCTTTATAAGACAAAAAGAAATGATTCTCCAATCAAAATATTTTCTATCTGGATTTTTATCCGTATCAACAATACAATCTTCTCCTAGATAATGACTCATATATATGCCTGCCGGCATAGAAAAAATTGGGGGTTTATTTGTGTTGTAGTTATAGGGAATTTTGAGGCTTCCCTTTACTTGTAATGGTGCTAGAGAAATATATGAATCCTTACCTTCTCTATAATTGATATATTTCTGTGATAACAGATCATATCCATACTGTTTTTTAAAACTTTTGGTTTTACTCGATAATGAATCCATCACATAAGCATTTTTCTTCTTATAATGACATAAATTTTTTTGTTCATATGAATCCAATTTTGTTGATGCCTTGTTTGAAATTGTATGACTTTGATTGACTCCATTTCGTTGTTTTTGCAGAACTAATTGAGACGATGTAATCTTCGATAAATTATATTTATAGTTATAATGACCGTTTAACCAATTTTTCCACCCATTCGTTTCAAAATTGCTAAGTTTTTTATGTCTTGATTCAGAATAAAGTATTCCTTGTGTTCCAAAAAAATGCTTTATTCTATCCTTAAGAAAAAAAGACGTTCCATTATATTGAAGTACAGATCTCATGTGATATTTGTTAATCACTTGGGTTTGTGATAATTTGTAAAATACATATGCCTGTGACAAATCAACTGGGGCACAAAAATGATGTAAATTCTTATTACTTATATTAGAAAGTGCCCTCTTTTTAGTCGAAATAACAGGAATTCTTTTTTTTTTTTTTTCTTCCACTCCTTCTTTCTTTATTTCATCGTTGTAACTTTTTTTATCAATCTCCCCTTTTTTTAAGTCTAGGGAAAATTTTGCATTGATCCTGGGAATATTAATGAGATATAGAAGGGTGTCCATATATATCTTTTCAATCAAAAAATTAAAAAAAGAGTGTCGTTTACGTATTAATCTAGCACTTCTTCTTTGGAATATCTGCCAAAAATTTTTTGGCGCTTCTAATCTTTTATCGTTACAACTTGTATCGTTAGGATTAATATTTCTATCTGGAATTAGAAATTTTTTTTTCTTGTCATTTATTATTTTTTCCATTTGATTCTTAATTGTACTTGTCCTATCAGCCAGATCCTCCATTTTTTTTTCTGTTAGTGAATAATTTGTCCAATACATTGATCTAATTCGACTGGACGATTCATGAACTATCTTATTTTCTTTGAGAGAAATTTTTTTATTTTCACTCGATTCATATACTTTTTTCAATCCAACTAATAGAATTGGATTTACTTTGCCAAGCTCTTTTATTCTTTTTTTTAGAAAGAAATCCTTTTTATGAGTCCAGCTTTCTTTTTCTTTTGAGTCCTTTAGAAACCCTTTTGTTTTTAC
>JAJJMC010028914.1:30835-41509 GCA_023531435.1 Papaver californicum
GAATTAGTAGATCTCTTCCGCCCAAAATGGGAATGGGCTGGGGTTATGAACTTATAATCTGATGATGGAGTTGATTCCATGATTATAAGTTCATTCCATACCGGACCAGACCGGAATAGGGTTATGTACATTCTCATTATGAGAAGGGGGTATTCGAGCGTATGTAAATAGATACTATGTTTACATATGGATCCCTGCGTCGTTACATTCCATTTAGGATTAGGAATAGGCGTAATCGGACCTGCTTTTTACATATTTCTCGTTATTTGGGTACCATATTCACTTCTTTGGGCTTCTATTGAATCGAGAAGTAGGTTTGATTGTACATCTTTTTGATATATCTAAGGCATCCTCCGGATAATTCAAATCGAAGCAATTGGATGTCCGACTCGGGCCTATATGACATGACCGATCGATAGAAATACTCCAACACTCCACCCTTGTCATATATTCCCATACATCACACTAGATCGATATCATATTCATGGAATACGATTCACTTTCAAGATGCCTTGATGGTGAAATGGTAGACACGCGAGACTCAAAATCTCGTGCTGAAGAGCGTGGAGGTTCGAGTCCTCTTCAAGGCATAATATTGAGAATGCTCATTGAATGAGCAATTCAATAAGAGATCTCGGATCGAATCGATATTGATAGACCGAGTCTCTGTTGATACGAAGTAGTCCGGCGATCCCTACGAGCCGAGTCCGCGCTGTTGGAATTGGAATAAGTTCGGCAGCGGATCACTAAATTTTGGAGATCTTCTCTATCTAATGAATGGGGAGTCCACTTTGAAATCGTCCGCACTGCACCACCCCCCGAGTAGATGCTTCAACAGGAATCACACAGGGGTAAATTGATACAATAGAAACCTCTGATAAAATGCCCGCCCGTAACCCAGCAGATAAAGTACATTACATAGTCCGTTTTAGGGATTGGCGACTTACCCATTCAGTGATTTTGGCACTGGACGTTCCCAAAATGGGTACTATCAGGTCGGGTGAATTCGATAATAGACGTCTGTTGGCATTCCAGCCTTCCTTCCCCTTTCAGGGCAAGAAAATCCAGTACCTCTTGGTCGTGTGAATATCTGAATAGGACGAACCGAACCGGCCCCGTGGATATCTTTGCTTCGGAACAAAACAATTAGAATTAGGCTCGGTCAACTGGAATGTGTATTAGCCATATAGGAGATCTTTCAATTGAGAAGATCCATCGACTTGAGACGAAGAGAAAGGTCTATCTATTTTAGTTAGTTATTCAGTTAAACCAATGAAATGATTCATTATTGGAGCAGATAGCAAGAACCATTTCATCGGACATGCGTATTTTTTCTTTTCCAATGGATTTACATGTTTCATTAATGGAAATTTTTTGATGTAGTGAGTAATAGGCTCTGGTTGTTCGCCGTTCAACAATTCTTTTTTAGGCAGTTCATACCATTCATACGTAGTGTTTTGATCTAAGATTTCAATTCTTCTATCTTTCAGCAGTAGCATATTGTTCCATGTAGCTAAGGTCAAAAATATGGAAGAAACAAGTCTTTCCACGACTCTACCACCCGGTCAATTCTGTTCCACTTAATCCCTCTTTCATGGCCACATATCTTTCCGGCTAAGGAATGGGAAATCTTTCTCCTCTTCTCTTACATGAATCAAATGTTTCATTTCATCCGGGAAAAGCCACCTCTTTCTCAACAATTTCTTTGTCATTTGATCCAATAGCGTTCCATTAGATAGGAACAGATTTGATAAATACTGATAACTCTCGGATGGAGTATTAGAACGGAAAGATCCATTAGAGAATAAACTATTGGTTCTAAGCCATCTCTGGCGATGAATCAACAATTCGAAGTGCTTTTCTTGCGTATTCTTGATGAACCAGCGTTTATATATAGATGTAGGAGGCTTTGTTTGGGAAGTAAGAAGCCCCTTTGACATCTCTTGATCTGCAAAGAATTCTCGACGTGAAAACACAGAGATAAAGGGCTGATCTTTGAATAGGAAAAAGAATGGATCTGCAGGGTCCCAAATGTATTGGCTTATTCGAAAAAAACCTTGTTCTTTGGAGGATCTATCTCGTGTCTGGTACTGCATGGTTCCACTCTGCAAGAACTCCGAATCATTCTCTTGAAGCTCAGCCTCTTTATGATAAATGATACGCTTGCCCCGAAATGACCTGGCCCAATAGGGAAATCCCAATTCATTGGACCTTTCGATACAATCAAATAGATTGCCACAAGGGCGCCATATTCTAGGAGCCCAAACTATGTGATTGAATAAATCCTCCTCTATCTGTTCCGGGTCGAGGGCTCCTTCTTCAAACTCCGACTCGTTTTTTTCATATAGAAATCTCTGATCAACAAAAGAACAAGATCCATTTTGCATCATATCTAAGGGATTTCTTGGTTCGGACCGAAGAAGCAATGTCACTCGATCATTATCAAACTGACTGCAATCTTTTTCTGTCCGTGAGGATCCCACCAGAGCGCCTTCTACTTCTAATAGGCCATGAACTAGATCAGAATCATTCTCAACGAATCCATAAGAAGTGATCCCATTTTTTTCATCGGGTCCGGGTAGAGACCAAAGATCTTGAGCGACCGATCCGGCAGAACAACTCAAAAGATAAAGAAGTATCGTTAATTTCTTCATGCTCGTTCCAAGCTCGAAGTACCATTTGTACAAAAAAGAATCCCCTTCCTTACATGATTTCTTCTTCATATAGATAGATATAGGATCTATGGGGCAATTACTTAGAAGTATATTTTGTGCCACAGCCCTTCCTATCTGATAGAAAAGGATCCCATGATCCTGAACCGATCTTACCTGGGATCGCAAATCCCAAGTTTGTCTATGAAGAGCGGATCTAATTGTATTAGTGTCTAGAATGGATTTCTTCTGTGTAATACTAATGGATAGGGCCTCATTGGTAAGTGCTACAAGATCTCGTGCATTGGAGCCCATGGTTATGGCCCCGAATCCATTAGTATGGAACATTTTCTTTTCCAAGTGAAATCCCCTAGTATATGAAAGAGTGAAAAAGTGCTTTCGTTGTTGTGGAATAAGAAGCCTCCGTATCTTAATGCATGTATTTAATTTATTCGGAGCTATTAGAGCGGGATCTACTTTTTGGGGAATATGAGTCGAAGCAATAACAAGGAGATTTCTAGTGGAGCATCTTTCACAATCCCTGGAGAGATAGTTCACTAATAGACCGAGGGATAAGTAATTCGACTCATTCACATACAGATCATGAATGTTTGGAATCCATATTATGCAAGGAGACATTGCTTTTGCTAATTCGAATTGAAGGGTGATATCAAATCGGTCTTTTTTCGGCGTCATATACATAGTTAGCGCATTCGTCATAGTTAGCAGCTCTGTATCAAGGTCATCATCGATATCGTCACTAGCATCAATCTCGATATTGTCACTACCATCAATATCATCAATAAGATAACCTTTAGGCTTGTCATCCAGGAACTTGTTCGGAAATACCGTAATGAAAGGAACATAAGAGTTTGTCGCTAGGTATTTGACCAAATAGGATCGTCCAGTTCCTATAGAACCTATCACTAAAATACCCCTAGACGGGGATAGGGCTAAGCGGAGCGAAAAGGGTTTTCCATGAGATGGGAAATGAAAACTATTAGCCCCACACGAGGTTTGTGAATAAGTGATTGTCTGATAATGAGCAAGGAATATCCGTCTTTCTGCTAAACAGGATCTATTGAACTCATAATTCATTAGATCTTTTTTATGAATGTCAACTAAGTATCGTAAGTAAATTGATCCCGGTTGTTCAACCATTTGATAACCAGAGTCATTCTTTGATAAATGATCACTATGAGTCAGACTCAATAGAATTTGATCAATCCTTTTTTTTGTCGTTAAGGTGGAGAACTGAACCAAGAATTCTCTTTCTTCATCATCAATCGAATCACTGTTCGCGACCCAGGATTCTATTTTATCATCAATCCAATCAACGTTCACGTTTTTTCTTTTTCTTATCAATGAATAGATCTCTTTACTTGTACGACTTAGATATCTCGTATTTCTCGAAAAAGTGATTCGATTGATGGGATTTGGTATGATACTTATGATATCGATGAGATTGATATTCAAATATTTCTTCTTAGAACGTATTGATTTGACCCCATAAGTGGGACCACCACCCAATAGCATGTTGCCACCAGAAGCAGAACCCCGTATTTCTTCTAGAGAATCTCCTAATTGTTCCAGAGCAACTAGAAAGAGATTCTTTAACCAGAAAGAGTTCAGTTCAGATGTAGGATACCTATCCAGAAGTTTTCGCAACTCAATCATGTATGATGGAATCATCAAAGATTTGATCTTTTCGAACTCTGTCTGTAACTCACTAGAGGCCCGGGAAACAAAGAGAAGATGTGTACGAACGAGATATCCAGCAACAAGAAGAAGGAAAAGGATTGAATAGAGGAACTCCCGAGCATTTGGTGATCTCAGATGTATCCATATCAATGGAACGGGTGACTCATTATTTCGATGAATCATTTCTTCGGACAGAAGAAGATTATGTAAACACTTACTCGAAATCTCACTTATCGGATTCCATTGTGGAAGAATCGCCCACAATTTTTTCTGAGGAATTGGCCATGATGTATCTGATCCATGCATAATATCATGAAAAACGGATACAAATTTTTGACTGCTACTTAGTATCGGCAATAGGTCTGAAAAAGTATCTAAAAGGGTGAAATTTAGATATTTGCACCCTGCCGAAGTAAGGAACCATGGCATATATGTTTGTAACAGATTCCATTTTGAGAGATTTGAAAAAGCACTATCTCGTTGAAGGGTTCTATACATCTGCCATTTCTCAACGCATTTCTTTAGACAAAGACTCTGTTTTTTCCTCTTTTCGGATGGTAAATATTTCTCAGAACATGGAGTGTGAATCAAACCCATGTTTGAATTGAAATTGAGATACTGATGCAAGTTCTTCCCTTCTGAATCAGAGAGATTCATATCTGAAAGAGGTTGACAATAAGTTCTTTCAAAATTGACTATTTGTCCCTCTGTTAGAGGTGTTCCAGAAATGTCTGGGATCGAGTAAATAGCTCTACGAACGAATGGATCGGATCGAATTGGAAAATGGAAAGATTTGTACAAGTTATACCTTTCGTCACCACTTTGTGGAAAATCGTTAGGTATGAATATGTTAGATACCTGTGACTCGATTGATGAAATAGTATCTCTCTCCAAAAAAACATGTTTTTTTGGACCGACGCACAAAGAAAAAATGTTGTTGCGAATGAACAAGATATTGAGGAATTGTCCATACGTAAGATCATAATTATTGATACGGGCCTTTTCCACATAAAAAGGGAATCTTTTGTTACAATCGAACCAGAAGTGATGTGGATTATTCAAGAATCGAAGTCGATTTGCTTTATAAAAAGAAGAGATCAATGAACTTCTATGAAATGGTTTCACGGGATTCAGCCAATTGTCTCGATCGTGGGATATCATTGAGAAATAGGAATCGGTGTTATCAAAGTCTTTCCTGCGATTATTTCTAGTATGAAATGAGTCAATCATCCACTTTGGTATCTTATTGAATAAAAACGGTGATATTGTTCCTCCATTGATCAAGAATTTCGATTTTTGGGAAGTATCACGATTATCCAATAAGAAGGGTTTCAATTTATTCAAATGAACGATTTGAACACCTATTGATTCTAACAACTGATTGCAGAGTTGATCATTCGGCCCTTTCAATTCATAGATGTGGATCTCGGACCTATGAATGGGGATATTCCCGATACTCACAAAGAAAAAAGGAAGTGACTTAGACAAAAAGAGAAGTGACTTGGACAAAAAGAGAAGTGACTTGGACAAATCTTGTTTGTCGATAACCTCGGACCAATCAATCGAATATTGATTAATACGTAATCGACCGAACACTACTTGAAAACGGCTCTTCTGCTCAGAAACGAAATGTTCCAAATGTTCCTGGAAATTATTGCTCCCGTTGGGCCATTTGTATCTATATGCATTAGGATCCCGATTCATGGATCTCTCGGTTCGAGAAATAAGAGGATCGAACCATTTCTTCTGACTCTTTTTCAAATTCGATAAATGTTGGTTGATCGTATATTTCATTATAGTTCTATGATTCAGAGTATCATTTCCTATTTGATCCCTTTGAATTCCATAAAAGAATCGATTCGATACATTTCTTATGTACCCATAGGTGCTATATTGGATTTGAATCAGATTTCGGATCAATCTATATTGATTGACTGCCTCCATTATGTTGTTGCTAGCAAATACCACTCTTTTTGGTTTTGGATCTTCCAAGTCATTCCCGCAGGAGATCCGGACCGATTTTTTTCTGATCCTTCGATAAAAAGATTCATTCTCTTCATAAAAAATAGGAGGTAGAACCAAGAAAGATTTCTTTTTCGATTCATCCCTGGAGTTGAATACCTCATTCAATAATTTTTTTTTATCCAACCCGTAGGAATCAATAGAAAAGGAAAATCCCTTATGATACACCAGATCCGGCTCGGTTATTGATAGAGTGAATAGATCTGCCATTTCTTGAAATCTCTCTTCTGATTCAAAATCGCGGTGTAACGTGTACCCCCCCCTGTTTCGGTCATGGAATAGATGAAAGAAAGAAAAAAATGGATTTTGGTTCAAGAATGAAATCTTATTGGAACTGGCCATATCCGGTTCATCCTTCGGAACCATATCACATCCCGGATCTGATGAAATAGGATGAATTGAGACGGTATTTTGTAAATACGTAATTATCTTGAATATATCAACCATTTCTTTATTTTCCGATCGTCTGGAAGGGACAAAAGAAACATCTTGTTCTTTCTTCAACAATTTATGATCTCTAGTGGACCTCTCAGTAGGATTCGAACCCAGATGAAGTTCTGACCATCTGTCAGAGAAAAAGGAACGAATTGATTTTGTAGAATTCCCAAGAATTGCTTCGATTTCTTCCGGAAGCAGATGATTATTCATCTGCTTCTCACGTTCCGTGAATAGCCGGGACATTGAGGAATATCCAGAAAGGCATTTCGGGAATCGGTCTGATTTTCTCTCTGTTCGTTCCGTTTGAAGAAAGGAAGGATCCCAAAGAATCGATCTTTCTTTTAGTTGTTGAATCTCTCTTTGATTGATCAATGTGTGATATTCCGAATCCTCATTACTAATCGAATCGAAAGGGTCTCTGGATTGATCAGAAGATCCTTTCAATTGGCTAGAATTCGTTACTTGAACGAAAATAGATCTTGTGGAATCATATTGAATATTTGACGATACATTCCGTACCTTGCTAAAAAACCGATCCTTGCTTACCAACCACACATTGTCTAACCAAATCCAACTCTCTCTCGATACGTTCCTCAAAAAATCCGACTCGTGCAGATTCTTCCCCCAACTAACGAAGATATCTTGGCGGAATTGCCACATATGAAATTGAGCACAATTTTGCAAAGAAATACCCCACTTGTTTCTCGAGAAGAGATGGGAAACATGTTCAATCTCATTTGATTGAATAGTTGACTCAGCTCCTTGTTGTTTGAAGAAACCCTCCACTTCAATTGGTCTTTTTTCACGAAAAGCAGACATGAGATAACAAATCCAGTGTTTCACTAAGATTTCGAATAGCTGGCCCGAATTCAAGTTGATTATGTTTCGCTTCTTCCTCAGAGAAAGACGATCAAACAATTCCCAATCATGGTCCTTGCGGATCGGATCATCCGTATAGGATACAAAAAGAAACTCCAGATATTTGATATCTTTCTCTTTAAATGAGATCTCAATTCCAGCTACGGTTTCCTTAGATATCTTACAACTAGAATTCCACCTTTTTCCGATCCGGTTCCTCCACCACCGCGAACCCCAGTTAGAGTCAGGCATGATACACTTTTTCGTTATTGGGAGAACCCAAGTACTCTCTTTCGGATCCATGAAACAACTCTCAGAGATCTTTTTCCCTTTTGGAAGATAGAGGAGCGAAACAATCAACCTATTAATATTGGAAGACCAAAAAGATTCTTCCGATGTATCATTTCTGGGTCCAATGGAATTCATAGGTATAGGAAGAAGCCCCATCAAATAGAGATTTTTTCTTTCGACCATATTTCGATTGTTAATACGATATATAAGGACCGCTACTACAAGCAGTACTACACCTTTGATCGTGAAATATCGATTGCTTGTTGAACCCTGTGAATCGCGTGAAAGGAGGATACTCCAAATTCGGGGGTCAAAGAGTTTCATAAAACGTTCTTGGTGGAAAAAAATGTGAGTGAAAGATCCCACTGAATCGAATTTGGTCCATGAATCTAAGAAATAGTGAGAATTCTTGATCTCTCTCAATATCTCTCTCAATTCGAAGATCCAGGATTTGAATTGATGTCGTTTCATTGATTCCTGTTTCATTGATTCCTCCTAAAGATTTCATTTCAATTGGAATTTGGTTATTCACGATGTACGATGATCCCTGTTAAGCATCCATGGCTGAATGGTTAAAGCGCCCAACTCATAATTGGCAAATTCGTAGGTTCAATTCCTGCTGGATGCACGCCAATGGGAACGTTCAATAAGTCTATTGGAATTGGCTCTGTATCAATGGAATCTCATCATCCATACATAACGAATTGGTATGGTATATTCATACCATAACATATGAACAGTAAGAACTAGAATTCTTATCAATACTGGAACTCATAGGGAAGAAAATGGATTTATGGATGGAATCAAATATGCAGTATTTACAGACAAAAGTATTCGGTTATTGGGGAACAATCAATATACTTCTAATGTCGAATCAGGATCAACTAGGACAGAAATAAAGCATTGGGTCGAACTCTTCTTTGGTGTCAAGGTAATAGCTATGAATAGTCATCGACTCCCGGGAAAGGGTAGAAGAATGGGACCTATGGGACATACAATGCATTACAAACGTATGATCATTACGCTTCAACCGGGTTATTCTATTCCACCTCTTAGAAAGAAAAGAACTTAAAAAAAAATACTTAATAACACGGCGATACATTTATACAAAACTTCTACTCCGAGCACACGCAATGGGGCCGTAGACAGTCAAGTGAAATCCAATTCACGAAATAATTTGATCTCTGGACAGCGTCATTGTGGTAAAGGTCGTAATGCCAGAGGCATCATTACCGCAAGGCATAGAGGGGGAGGTCATAAGCGTCTATACCGTAAAATAGATTTTCGACGGAATGAAAAAGACATATCTGGTAGAATCGTAACCATAGAATACGACCCCAACCGAAATGCATACATTTGTCTCATACACTATGGGGATGGTGAGAAGAGATATATTTTACATCCCAGAGGGGCTATAATTGGAGATACCATTGTTTCTGGTACAGAAGTTCCTATCTCAATGGGAAATGCCCTACCTTTGAGTGCGGTTTGAACCATTGATTTACGTAATTGGAAGTAACCAATTAGGTTTACGACGAAACCTAGAAATCAATCACTGATCCAATTTGAGTACCTCTACGGGATAGACCTCAACAGAAAACTGAAGAGTAACGGCAGCAAGTGATTGAGTTCAGTAGTTCCTCATATAAAATTATTGACTCTAGAGATATGGTAATATGGAGAAGACAAAATTGTTTGAAGCACCGACAGAACCGGAAGCGCCCCTTGTTTCAAAGAGAGGAGGACGGGTTATTCACATTTCATTTGATGGTCAGAGGCGAATTGAAAGCTAAGCAGTGGTAATTCTACCCCCGGGGAAAAATAGAGATGTCTCCTACGTTACCCGTAATATGTGGAAATATCGACGTAATTTCATAGAGTCATTCGGTCTGAATGCTACATGAAGAACATAAGCCAGATGATGGAACGGGGAGACCTAGGATGTAGAAGATCATAACATGAGTGATTCGGCAGATTTGGATTCCAATATATCCACTCATGTGGTACTTCATCATACGATTCATATAAGATCCATCTGTCTAGATATCATTATATACATCCAGAAAGCCGTATGCTTTGGAAGAAGCTTGTACAGTTTGGGAAGGGGTTTTGATTGATCAAAAAGAAGAATCTACTTCAACCGATATGCCCTTAGGCACGGCCATACATAACATAGAAATCACACTTGGAAAGGGTGGACAATTAGCTAGAGCAGCGGGTGCTGTAGCGAAACTGATTGCAAAAGAGGGTAAATCGGCCACATTAAAATTACCGTCTGGGGAGGTCCGTTTGATATCCAAAAACTGCTCAGCAACAGTCGGACAAGTGGGTAATGTTGGGGTGAACCAGAAAAGTTTGGGTAGAGCCGGATCTAAGCGTTGGCTAGGTAAGCGTCCTGTAGTAAGAGGGGTAGTTATGAACCCTGTAGACCATCCCCATGGGGGTGGTGAAGGAAGGGCCCCAATTGGTAGAAAACAACCCACAACCCCTTGGGGTTATCCTGCGCTTGGAAGAAGAAGTAGAAAAAGGAATAAATATAGTGATAGTTTGATTCTTCGTCGACGTACTAAATAGGAGAGAAAATCGAGAATATGTTTCTTCGTCTTTACAAAAGAAAAAAAGATAGGAGTAATTAGCTGTGACACGTTCACTAAAAAAAAATCCTTTTGTTGCTAATCATTTATTAGCAAAAATTGAAAAGCTCAACATCAGG
>JAJJMC010028923.1:0-15408 GCA_023531435.1 Papaver californicum
AGTATGTGATTAAAAGTCTTTGAATTTCGGACTCTTTTTGTTCGAGACAGGGACACTTCGACAACTTCATATAGATGATGATTTTTGTAATGAGGGTCAGATTATCATTTTAGAATTCGGACCGAATTTTGTCATAAAATTTAAGCTCAGAGGCCCAGCCCAAGGTCATAGTCTCATGAGAAAGCCTCCGCTCACCACATGATAAAGCCTCCGCTCAGCCCCATAAGCGAGACTCTGCCTTATGAGTAAGCCTTAACTCTCGGCCTCTAAAGACTAACTCTCACAAATAAGGCTCTGCTCTCGGTCTCTCGAGACTTAGTTCTGGGCCTCAAGTTCTATTGACACGACTTATAGTATGTCCCCGTGAGATATGCCGGTAATGTCTACTCATTATCATCGTGATGCGTCCACGCCTGATTCCATGAGCATGTGCGAGACTTAAGTCACCAGTAAGCATGACTCAAGCCCCGAATTCATGAGAACAACTCAAGCCTTACCAGCGTCTCGTGAATGATTCCCAGTACATTCCCACAAGATACACTAGTTATATATGTCCCGAGCCTCGTGACTGACTCTTAGCACATCCCCACGAGATACACTGGTCATGTCTACTCCATACATGAACACGATTCACGAATGGCTCCTAGCACATGCATCCCCGCGAGACACGCTGGCCAAGTCAAATGTTTTATAGTTTCATACAAATAAGAGACATTATTACGCATACAAGCCTCACTCTCAGCCTCCCAAACATGTCCCAGCCGACTCTATGAAACCTGAGCTCCATGAGCATTCCCCATCCAGCCACATGAGACTTGAGCTCTGCTATCTCATCTTAAATCTCGTACAAGACACGAGACCCAGGCATACACCTCACAAAAGGTGCAAGCCTTTCCTCATCCTCCTAAGCATGCTCACAGCTAGCAACTTAAGTCTGAGTCATACAAACTCATCCAAAAACGTGGACAAGCCTCACGGAGCTCCACATATCATCAGAGGGACCCACGAGAAAGGAGTCGGTCCATAAGCCATATATGGTCAGCCACACTAGGATGAGGTTCAGCCTCATCCCCTATCATGTTCTACAAACGATTACTAATGTATTTCCTTTTCTTCATGTGACTCATCCTAGTCATTGCTTACAAATCAGAAAATATATCTCATCAAAGTCGTCTACAGAGAGAATTGTTACCCTACCAAAAACATAAGACAAAGGATGACTCAATCACACAATGAGGGATATCAATTAGGATTTTAGCATGGAAGTATACAATTGAAAAATATCCAGTTTTATTTCTCATCACTAAAAAAAAACAATCGGTCGAGAAATTATATGAATCTAAGGATAAAGTTAAGCTCAGCTTATCTTTAGATATTCCATTAATAGCGGAAAGAATGCTCCTCACGACAAGCAAGCCTTATGTCACTGACTTGAGATCTGAGAGTTCAACTATAAATAGGTCATTAATTGACTCAGCTAAACACATTTCTCATAATATTCTTCTGCAAACCTATAATTACTCTAATCTCGCTATTTTATCTGTTTCCCTCCTTAAGGCCATCCCTAACTTCTTTCATGTAACTGAAGCAACTATTTCTCTTGGTTCAGGAGAGGATTGTCCGTGCTTAACCTCTAAAAACTCATACTAAAAATCCTAAATCTCAGTTCTATCCCTTCACCCAAATTTAGGTATCATTTTGTTACCAAATTTTATGCCGCTTAATCAAGCAGTTGATGATATATTGTAGATTTTGGACTAACTTTGACTCACTTCTCGTTATATGATTCGCAATTTCCCACAAAATAAAAAAAATCGAATCTTGTATGACTGGTTTGATTTTTAAAACAAAATTCTCGTATTGCTTCTCGGCTTTCTAATTCGTCTCAACGAATTTTCGATCGTCACAACAAATTTTTCGTCTAGAACTCATTTCGTCGAGATTGAAATTTTTTTATCCAGGCCACAGGCCGAGTCTGTGAACCTCAATCAAAACTCACTACATTGTATACACCCTAAAATCGACACCTTAACTCAAAAGTTGTCTTTGTGGCGAAACCTTTTCTCTGAACCGAAAATGGGTCATTGGGCCAAAATCTGAATCATACTCCATTATTTTCCCCTCGCCTAAATTATCAAAATAAAATAAAATAAAAATAACAGTCAGTGGGTTATAACCACAAAGCTGTCACCATCTATATACAAAAACACCAACAAAATAAATTATCCACAAAAACCCGTTTGATTTAATCTATCTAAAATACCTTTATGAGTTATATTATGCCTAACAAACCTAACAAATCCACCCCATCCCAGGTAAAAACTAAATTTTAGATCTAAATTAAAAAAAAAATGTTTTCTCTCTCTTTCACTCTTTATCTCTGGTTTCACCACCACTAATCAGCAGCTCCACCTCACCACCAGCCAGCGCCACCACCACCAGCAACAACACAACCACCAACTAGCAGCACCACCAGCCAACGCCACCACCACCAGCAGCAACACAACCACCAACCGCCAACTAGCAGCACCACCAACCACCACCACTAGCAACTAGAACTACCACCAACCAGTACCGCCACCAACCAACACCACTACCAACGACCACCACCACCAATACCGAGCACCACTCTCCATCACCAACCAGCACTACCACCAACTAGCAACACCACCACCGATATCACCAACAACATTGCTTTCAACGATAAAAGTTAGGCAGAAAAATGATGAAACCAAATTTGGTTTCAACATAAATTTGTATTTCACCAACACAAATTCAACGAAGAAACCAAATGAACCAAATAAAATAAACTAGGAAAATTTTAGTTAAAACCAAATTTGTTTTAACATAAACGTATTGTTACCATTAAACTTTGGTTTCACGATAAAAAGTAGGCACAAATCAGATGAAACCAATTTTGGTTTCTATAAAACTTACTGTTTTCACCAACACAAAAATTGGTTTCAGCGTTGTTTAGTTTTTCTAAAATTTGATGAAACCAAAAAAGGTTTCATCATTTATTTTATTCCAGATGAAAAAAAATGATGAAACCAAAAAAAGTTCCATCATTTTTCAGACATTCCACCAACACAAACACTGGTTTCAACGTTGTTTAGTTTTTGTAAAATTTGATCAAACCAAATTTGGTTTCATCATTTTTCTGATGTTTCACCACCAAAAAACCCTAATTTCGACAACGATGATGTATCATTATTTTTTTATGATGATTTTCGACGATGATGATCGGGAGGTGTTGGTGATGTTTATAGAGGATATAAGGAGGAGGAAGAGTTGTTGTTGGTGGTGGATCTGGACATGTAATGGTGGGGGATAAAAGATAATGAGGAGGAAGCGATGGGGGAGAAGGAGGTGTTGTTGGTGGCTGATCTGGACATAGAAAGAGAAGGAGGTACTGGTGGTGTTGGTGGAGGAGACGAAGGTGCTGTTAGTGGCGGATATGGGTGACAAAGCTATTATTGGTGAACATAAAAGTAAAATAAAAAGAGAGAGAGAGGTGTTGATGGAGGAGACGGAGGTGTTGTTGCTCCGGATCTATCTTTTTTTACTGGTTTGGTGGCGGCGGAGCTACTGTTGCCGGTGGTAATGGTGGTGGGGAGGAGGAGGCAGAAGAAAAAGGAAATAAGAAATGAGAGAAGAAGAGAAGAAGAGAAAAAAAAAAAGAATCCGATGAAAAAAAAAAAGATAAGGGTGATATTTTAAAAAGTGGTAAAAACTAAATTTAAACATTATAAATAAACGGCTATGTAATTTTATTGTACTGGTCTTCCTTCTTCTATATATTTCAAAACAGAAAACCCTAGTAGTAGATCTAAGAACCAGCCAGAGACCTTTGATCGAGATGGGTGAAGTCACAGTATCATTAGCTAAAAAGCATGCTGAACAGATTCAATCCCGTTTAAACCCCAAAATACCGAGTTTGATAATAGTTATGCTGCCTTCGCAAGTTAGTGGAGGCTACTGGCTCGTAAGTTTTAAGCCTGTGATGTTTATGTCTTCTTCCAAATGCAATAGTTTTCTCACGTTAATTCTTTACTTTTTAATTCAATAGGGGATTCCGAAGCCATTCTGTACAGATTTTATGTGGAAAAAAGATACAACTAAAATGACATTGGTGGATCAGAAAGGCGAAAAGTATGAAGTAACTTACATTCCTGGAAGTACCGGATTGAGTGGGGGATGGAAAAGGTTTGCTATGGATCACAGTTTAAGGGTAGGGGATGCAGTGCTTTTCCAATTGGTTAACCTTAAGAAATTTAAGGTTTTTATTGTAAGAAAAAATGGTGTAGCAGACACTGATGATGGCGGAGCAGATACAGATGATGGAAAAGACATTTCTGGTGCTATTAGCCTTCTGCAACTGAAAGAGCAAATGCAGAATAATTCTCGAGGTATCTTTGCCGTACTAATCTTTTAGTTTATGTTTAACATTATGTCAGTTGTAATTTAGTTACTTATACGTTGTTGTGCGTGATGTTTAAATTAGGCGATGCCGGTATGAAACCTGCAGCGAAATGCCAAATGAAGCTGCAGAAAAAACCTGCAGAGAAACGCCAAAGTGTCTCCCACCAGCTGATGCTCAAAGGGGGTGTAAGCCAACGAAAAATAAGGCTGTTATTGAAGACAGAAATGAAATGGAAGTCCCTCATTAGCAGTCGGAGGATTTAAGGATATCAACAAATTTGAGAATTTCGCAATAATTGTTAACGGTTCAGTTGTGGACTCTGAATTTCCCAAGCATGTAAGGGCTAAATATGTTGGGAAATAAAAAATGTATGTTACTAAAATTAATGTTTTACTACTTAAATTAATTTTTGTTACTATAAATAGATTGATGGGTGTTTGGATCACTAGTCCAAACTTGGGTGGAATTAAGCCATCCATTTTCACTTCTTAGTGAATGAGAAACCTTTGGTTGTCCCACATTGGACAAACCAAGGAGCAAGTTCATGCATATTACCACATATGTTCTATATAAGGAAAAGAACTAGTGGATTGGACATGGACTTGGGAAATGGACTAGTGGGCAAATGCATACATGTGCGGTGCTTCGCACCGAAGCACCGCAGGCCGCGTGCTTGCGGGCTTGCGGTGCTTGCGTGTGCTTTTGCGTGTGTTTTTGGCGTGAGCCTTGGCGTGACCCTGGCGCGTGCTTGGCATGTGCCTGCGTGTGCACACGAGTACCCATCAATGAGAAAACGTTTCTTTAATTCTAATTAAATATTTTACCGTTTGTATTAAATGGAAAATTAAAATCATAAATATTTTAACGTTTGTTTTAATGGGAGTTAATTGTTGAAATTAAATTTTCACCGTTTTAAAAATTCAAGGGTTTTCTTCTTCTATATAAGAACAACTTTGCTAAAGTTTTCAATTATCCCAGTCGCAGCCACTGTCCTGACGACTTTTCCCCTCTTCTTGCTTTGTTTTGCGCACTAGTTTTACATTCTTAATTTCATCTTCTGTTAAGTTCACAACGGGCCAACGATCTTTGCTAGCTGGGTTGGTATCAGGTGATTTTATCCTGAATTCAAATTTGTCACTGAAAGGGTATAGCAGCATCTTCCTAAAGGTGTACCTGGCAAATATTGAGTTAAGGGCAGTCTGTTGAACAGGCGACTTCACCTCCTTGTTTGAGTGTGAGTGCAGTGTAATTCTAACCCTCCCTTAATCATCTACAAGTTCTCTGTGTTTGTGTTTTTTCTGTTACAGGAAGGTACTTATCCAACAATCTTAACTCAATATCTGTGCATTCAAAAATCTTCTGTAACAATGGCAAAGACTGATGTTGAGAGACCTCAGAAGTTTTCTGGTAAGGATTTTAAGAGGTGGCAGTCGAAGATGCTCTTTTTCCTGAGTTTCCACATGCTTGATGAAATAGTGTTGAAACCACAAAGCTCTGGATGCTCCTGAATCATCCAAGGAAAAAGAGACCTGGACGAGAAATAACTATTTGGCAAAAAATCATATTTTAAATTGCCTTGAAGACTCTCTGTATGATTTTTACAATGCTAAAGATGATTTCTCTGCTCACAATTTATGGTCTGCACTGCAAGAAAAATATGAAGCAGAAACTGCAGGAAGTAAAAAGTTTCTGGTTGCACGTTTTTTACAATACAAGATGCTGAATGAAAAATCTGTGGTTGATCAATTTCTGGAGTTGCAGAAACTTATTAATGAAATCATTGCTGAAGGTATGACCATTTCTGAGACCTTTCAAGTTTCTGCTGTGATTGAAAAATTACCAAGTTCATGGGCCGAATACAAGAAAAGACTAAGGCATGAAACTGGTGAGATTACTATGATAGAACTGGGCAAGAAAATACAAGTTGAAGAGTTGCTGTGCTCAAAGGACAAGAATGTCTCCTCTGGAAGAGACATGTCAAACAAAGCTCATGTGATCGAACACAAGTTTGCTTCACTCAGTCTGGATCACAACAAGCGCAAGCCTGGCCCTCAAGGAAAAGGTAAATTTCAAAAACCAAAGTCTGCTATTGGTAAGATTAAGGGAGCTTGTTATGTCTGTGGTGTGTCTGGCCATATGGCAATACATTGTAGAAAACGCAAAGATGCGAATTTTAAGAAACAAAATGTAAATCTGGCTGAAAGTAGTAAAAATGAATTTTCTGGCACGGTGTCTGAGGTAAATTTAGTTACCAATGTGAGGGACTGGTGGGTAGACTCTGGAGCTACTAAACATGTCTGCGGAAGCAAGGATATGTTCACCTCCTACCAGACAGTAGGAGAGGGAGAAAAACTCTATATGGGTAATTCTTCTGCAGCACAAGTTGCAGGAAAAGGAAAGGTTTCACTGAAGCTTTCTTCTGGGAAAATCCTCACATTGAATGAAGTGTTACATGTACCAGACATCTGCAAGAATCTCATTTCAAGTGGTGTGCTAGATGACAAGGGTTTTAAAATTGTATTTGAGTCTGGAAAAGTGATTATCACTAAGGGTAGGGACTTTGTGGGAAAGGGCTATAAGGCTGAGGGCCTTTATAAATTATCTGTAATCTCTACTGAAATTAATAAAGTTGATTCTTCTTATGTTGTTGTCTCATTGAATATTTGGCATGGTAGACTTGGTCATGTAAATTATAATTCAATGAACAAATTGGCAAAATCTGGCTGCATTCCAAAATTAAATTTGGAATATGAACATAAATGTGAAGTTTGTGTAGAATCAAAATATGCAAAGAAGCCTTTTCAGAAAAATGTCCACAGAGTTTCTAATCCCTTAGAGTTAATTCACTCTGACTTAGTTGATATGAAATCAATCCAAACCAGAGGTGGTAAGAAATGGTTTGTTACCTTCATAGATGACTGTACTAGATACTGTCATATCTACTTACTTAAAGGAAAAGATGATGCTCTTGAAGCATTTAAATTATATAAATTAGAAGTAGAAAACCAGATGAGTACCACCATTAAAACTATTAGGTCTGATCGTGGGGGTGAATATGTAACTCCTATAGGAGACTTCTGTGCACAACATGGCATTATTCATGAGGTAACTCCTCCTTATTCACCACAATCTAATGGTGTGGCTGAACGGAAAAACCGAACCCTAAAGGAGATGATGAATGCCATGTTAATCAGTTCAGGACTACCGGCGAACTTGTGGGGGGAGGCCGTCCTCTCAACTTGCTATATCCTGAACAGAGTGCCCCTTAAAGGAACAGAAAAATCACCGTATGAATTATGGAAAGGCAAACAACCCTCTTATGGATACCTCAAAGTGTGGGGGTGTTTAGCCAAGGTCTCTATTCCTCCACCTAAGAGGACTAAAATAGGACCTAAAACCGTTGATTGTGTATTTCTAGGATATCCCGAGCACACCACTGCTTATAGATTTATGGTTGTGAGTTCCGATAACTCAGAAATTGGTGTGAACACCATTATGGAGTCTAGAGATGCTTCGTTTTTCGAAAATATTTTTCCAATGAAAACTGAATCTCGCGTGATACGTGTAGATCCTCTAGATGTCCCTTCTTCTAGCCATTCATTGCCGGTAGAAGAAGATGAACCCGTTTATGAGCCAAGAAGAAGCAAAAGACCTAGATTAGAAAAATCTTTTGGGCCAGACTTCATTACCTGTTTAGTTGAATCTGATCCACAAACTTATAAAGAGGCCATGACCTCGTCTGAAGCTCCATGGTGGAAAGAATCCACGATTAGTGAGATGGATTCTATTATTCAGAATGAAACCTGGGAAATAGTAGATTTACCTCCAGGGAGCAAAACCATAGGTTGCAAATGGATCTTTAAGAGAAAACGTAAGGTTGATGGAAGCGTGGAAAAATATAAAGCTAGACTTGTAGATAAAGGCTATAAACAAATAGAAGGTGTAGATTTCTTTGACACCTATTCACCTGTCACTAGAATAACTTCAATTAGGTTGCTAATTGCAATTGCTGCAATCCATAACCTAGAGATACATCAAATGGATGTAAAAACTGCGTTTCTAAATGGTGAACTAGATGAAGAAATTTATATGGATCAACCCGAGGGCTTTGTGGTGAAGGGTTATGAAAAGAAGGTGTGTAGACTTAAAAAGTCTTTATATGGCTTAAAACAAGCACCTAAACAATGGCATGAAAAATTTGATCATGTGATGTTCTCTAGTGGTTTTAAGATAAATGAAGCTGACAAATGTGTTTACACTAAATCTGTCAATGATGCTTGTGTGATGGTATGCCTGTATGTTGATGATATGCTTATACTAGGTACAACCTTAGAAATCATTAATTCCACTAAAAACATGTTGAATGAGAACTTTGATATGAAAGACTTAGGTCCTGCTGATGTAATCCTAGGGATGAAAATCAGAAAGGAGTCTAATGGATTCAGTCTCAGTCAATCTCATTATGTTGAGTCTGTTCTGAAGAAATTTAACCAGTTTGATAGTAAACCTGCAAGTACTCCTTTTGACCCTTCCTGTAGACTCAAGAAAAACAAAGGCACTGGAGTCTCACAACTTGAATATTCACGTGTCATAGGAAGTCTGATGTACTTAATGAACTGCACGAGACCAGACATTGCCTATGCAGTGAGTAGACTAAGTAGGTATACCTGTAATCCAGGACAAGAGCATTGTGATGCACTTTTCAGAGTGCTGAGGTATCTTAAATACACTTTAAACTTTCGGTTAAGTTATGAGAGATACCCTGCGGTTCTAGAAGGATACTGTGATGCAAACTGGATAGCTGACTCAGAGGAGTCTAAGTCTACGAGTGGATACGTTTTCACTCTAGGATGTGGAGCAGTGTCTTGGAAGAGTTCCAAACAGACCTGTATCGCTCGATCCACTATGGAATCCGAGTTTATAGCGTTAGATAAAGCAGGAGAGGAAGCCGCTTGGCTAAGATGCTTTTTAGAAGACATTCCTCTCTGGCATAGGCCTGTGCCAGCTGTATCTATACATTGTGATAACCAAGCTGCAATAGCTAATGCTAAAAACAGCAACTATAATGGAAAATCCATTCATATAAGGAGAAGACACAATTCTCTAAAACAACTAATCTCAACTGGCGTTATTTCTGTTGACTTTGTGAGGTCTAAGGAGAATATCGCGGACCCTTTGACGAAAGGCTTGTCCAAGGAGGTAGTTAGTAATGCATCGAGGGGGATGGGACTTAAGCTCATCAATTAAAACTTGCCATGAAGGATACTCAACCTTGCTAACTGGAGATCCCAAGATCAAGGTTTTGAATGAGACAACTAATTTGTGGCGGGTAAAAATTAAACACTATCAGAGAATTATTTTCTCTGTCCCTTCCCTATGGTGTAGACGTGATAGTGTGACTGCAAGTGAGGATGACTTAGAGTAAAGTCTTAATGAGTTATATAGTTTCAATTTAAGATTGAAATGGGGTGTAGCAGTTAAACACTCTTGATAGAACTCACCTATCTGAATGAGGAAGTGGGTCGCTTCCTATGAGAACTGAGCTGATTCTCTAGAGCATTCTGAGAAACGGGATATGTCCAGGGCCAAATGCTTGCGGGCATGCGGAGCTTGCGGTGCTTGCGTGTGTTTTTGGTGTGAGCCTTGGCGTGAGCCTTGGCGCGAGCCTTGGTGCGATCCTTGGCGCGACCCTTGGCGCGACCCTTGGCGCGACCATTGGTGCGACCATTGGTGTGAGCCTTGGTGCGAGCCTTGGTGCGAGCCTTGGTGCGAGCCTTGGTGTGACCATTGGTGCGACCATTGGTGCGACCATTGGTGCGAGCCTTGGTGCGAGCCTTGGTGTGACCATTGGTGCGAGCCTTGGTGCGATCCTTGGTGCGAGCCTTGGTGCGACCATTGGTGCGACCATTGGCGTGAGCCTTGGTGTGAGCCTTGGTGTGACCCTTGGTGCGAGCCTTGGCGTGAGCCTGACGTGTGGCTGGCGCGTGCTTGGCATGTGCCTGCGTGTGCACACGAGTACCCATCAATGAGAAAACGTTTCTTTAATTCTAATTAAATATTTTACCGTTTGTATTAAATGGAAAATTAAAATCATAAATATTTTAACGTTTGTTTTAATGGGAGTTAATTGTTGAAATTAAATTTTCACCGTTTTAAAAATTCAAGGGTTTTCTTCTTCTATATAAGAACAACTTTGCTAAAGTTTTCAATTATCCCAATCGCAGCCACTGTCCTGACGACTTTTCCCCTCTTCTTGCTTTGTTTTGCGCACTAGTTTTACATTCTTAATTTCATCTTCTGTTAAGTTCACAACGGGCCAACGAGCTTTGCTAGCTGGGTTGGTATCAGGTGATTTTATCCTGAATTCAAATTTGTCACTGAAAGGGTATAGCAGCATCTTCCTAAAGGTGTACCTGGCAAATATTGAGTTAAGGGCAGTCTGTTGAACAGGCGACTTCACCTCCTTGTTTGAGTGTGTGTGCAGTGTAATTCTAACCCTCCCTTAATCATCTACAAGTTCTCTGTGTTTGTGTTTTTTCTGTTACAGGAAGGTACTTATCCAACAAAATATTACAAGCTCTGCTGCAGACAGAACTCGTTCCTTCATACAAATCTTGTTCCCGGCTTCGATTGTAAAGAAGTTGCAGGTATCATTTCCGAAACTGTCAAAATTGCTGATGCCATTAGGTCTTGCAAACTTATAGATACCTCTAAGGGTGAGTTGACAGTGTGGAAAAAGAGTCTGGGAGAGTTGGAGCAGCTTGGGATGAGCATATCCTTTCTGATACCTCGATTAGGCGAGCTTATGCAAGTTTCAGAAAGAGCGGAATATGCAGAAAATTCAATGAGTTACCGAGAGTCTGTAATAGAACGGAAAAAATATGAACAGACGATAATTAGTCTTAAAATGAAGCATCTCAAGTTGAAAGATGCAATGAAAAGGGTCGCGTTTGATATCAGAGTTCCCGCAGTCATGCATGCGAATTTCGTAACGATTATGAATGCTCCATGGTAGTTTGATGTGTCGGGTCGTCGGTGATGGAAAATCTGAACTCTTTTTGGTTATTTTACATGTTTGTTTTTTTCTTTCTTTTTTTTTTACTCCGCACTGAATGTATACCACAGTGGAACTTTTTGATGTTTGATCAAATCTGTGTAAGTTATTAGAATCTACATATAAATCCCCTGCCTTTGTTTCTTGACCAGAACGCGTAAATTTTTTGTTTCAGGCAGAGCCATGTATGAATACAAAACTTCTGCAGCTGCAAAGCTAACTTTTCAGCTGCATATAGAGTGTCTAGGAGGCCGCCATTTCTCTGCAGCAAAACTTGTGCCTATCCCCATGGCCAAAACTTGTGATTCAAAATCTGCTCGGTGACCCAAAATGGGCAAAATGACCAATATCACTAACATTCACATACCCCAACATTTGCCCACTCACCTAAATTATATCCTATTGGGCTCCAATCAACATATTTTATCCAAAATCTCTCTTTCGGCCCGAAGTCTGTCACGTGATTTTATTCTTAATCCAAAAATATACTACAAATTTTCAAAGTGTTACAGGATATCAATGGGCCGTAGACTTTTTTTTAATACGGAAGGATTTTTATTTTATAGACCCCTATGGATACATTCGGATATCCAAACAGGGAAGTTTACCGACCAATCATGGTTTGGGTATTCAATATACCATGTTTAGCTAAGGCACGTGCCACATGGTTTACATCTCTGCGCACAAAAGTGTATTTTCAATTACAAAATAAAGATAAAATTTTGAGATAATTTATAATTAAGTTTCTGGTTGTCTATTTTATTGAATCTAACTAGCCATTCACAGTATTGATAACAGTTTGACAATCTCCTTTCAAGTGTAAAGCTTGTACTCCTTTTACTTTGGCCCAAGTTATTGTTTCCAATAGAGCTTTGCTTCCGCTTATTCATGATCTATTGCTTTTTCCGTGCAGTATTTAAGTCCATCTGTGATACCTGTAAAATTTCTTAGGATTAGACCAGTACCATTTTTATGTGTTCCTTCTCTACAAGGAGCATCAAAATTAAGCTTATTGAATGGTTGTTTATATTTTCACCATGTTCTTCTACTCTGAATAGTCCCAGCAGAACTTGATACACATGAGAAGTTTATATTCATGTACTCTTCCGCATAATCCTTTTTGATTATATGAACTACAGTCTGCAAATTAGGTTGATCATCATCAAACACTTTCCTGCACGTGCATTTTCATACCTGCCACATTACAAAGCCAAACTATTCTAGAATACTTACTCTGATACTTCCTTGATTATTCACCTGGAAACATACTACATAGCCAATCATGAAATTGAATATTTTCTAAATTAATACTTGCGTTATTGATCACAACATCCCATACATTTTTATTAAATGAACAATCAATAAAAAGATGTTACATGCTTTCAGTATGACTGCTACACAAAGGGCAAGTAGTATCAAAATTGTTATTAACCATAGCTAGCCTATCACCAACAGGGAGACAATTTTGAAGACATTTCCAAAGAAAATTAGAATAATGTTAGGAAGTTTAGTTTTCCAGAAATGGTTCCAAAAGATAGGGGTAGTGTTTGTAAAACTAGATTCCTGATTTCTAGAATTCAAAATGACTTTATAAGCATATTTTACAGAAAAGATACCATTAGAGCTAGAATGCCATCTTAGATGATCCTGTCCTTCAAAGGGAATTCTAATTTTCAAAATTTCCTCAACAATGCATCAAACAAAACATTAAGACTGCATATTCCAATATTTGTTATCGATGTCAATAAGTTGAGATACATAAATCATATTAAAAGAAGCAAATTGGTTATGTTTATAGATGAAATCCATCTATTCCTCCAGATACAAATGGTATTACCATCCCCTACTTCCCAAACAACATATTTCTTAACGATCTCTAAACCCTTACAAACCCCATTTCAGATCCAAGAACCATTGGCAGTCAAACTATCATTAAAACTATTAGCATTATAAGAATATTTCCCACTTAGGAATTTGACCCAAAGAACATCCTTAGAATGCATCATCCTCCTGGATAATTTATCAAGCAAAACAAATTTCATAATTCCAGTTTGTTTGATATTTAAACTTCCTAAAGCTCTTGGTTGGGCTATACCTATCCATTTCTTAAAGTAACCTCCTTACTTACCTTTCTTTTTATTCCACCAAAATCTCATCTGAATAACATCCATTTTATCAGTCAATGTTTTAGGGATGGGGAATACAGACATGTGACGGGAAGCTAAGCTACCTATGACAGATTGAACAAGGACAGATCTACCAGGGAGTTTAAGAAATTGAGATTTCCAAGCAGCAAGCCTATCACTGTATCTATCAAGAAGGGTAGCAAAAGATTGAAATTTACTTTTTTGAAGAAGTAACGACACTCCCATGTATTTATCATTCAAGGCAAGTTTCTTAATATTCAGAATATTAGAAACTTCATTTTTGATACCATTGGGGACTCCACTACTAAAGGCAATACTAGATTTATGATAGTTGATAGACTGACCTGAGTATTTCCTAAACTGATCAAAGATATTTACTAGACTTCTAGCGTCTTTTGCATTAGCTCTAGCAAAGATAAGACAATCATCTGCAAAAAACAAGTGAGAAATAGCAGGACAACGAGAATTAATTTTAATACCATGGATAAGATTGTTGCTTTCAGCGGAAATTAAAACTCTGGATGAAACTTCCATACAAAGAATTAAAAGATAAGATGGAGTCGGTCGTTGTTGGCCAAGAGAGTAGCCACTAGTCTCAACCTTCGTACATATTATTTCCCATCACGCCCTCAAACTCCCTTCTTGTTAATTTACTCATCTCCTTTTGTTTATATAAACCATATTCATGATTCATTCTAGAAATAAGAAAAACACACAACACAATTTGATTTAACTAGCACTTTGTAGGTATAACATTGAGAGTGATAAATACTAAGTTTGGTTCACTGAAAGATAAATACTAAGTTTAGCCCATCGATTAATCCCATCGTCAAACCCACCGCTGATATGGTGTTGACGGGATGTTTTCTTTGTTTTTTTTTCTGCTTATTTGGGTTTTAATTTTATTTTATTTTTCTTTTTTAAAACAGTAAATTTTTTTCTTGATTTTCATTTTTTATCTTGTTTCTTTTTTCTTGTTTTCGATTCCTCCTCATAAATAAAAAAGATATGTTTATTTTCATTACCAAGTGCATTGGGATATGGTCATGCTATTATTAGATTAATTTTTTGAATTTGTAGTTTCCTTTCTCCGACACCCTAGGAATTAATATTCTTCAATTTCTAGACCAAACTCCATATTAATCTGATTCGATATTGGCACTTTAAAATAATAGAGTAGACTAGATCTCTCTAATTGTCTACACTCACCCCGGCAACGTAGAATGAATTTAGAATGAAAAAGGCAATAATAACATAAATTCTTTTAACCCGTTTCTATGAACAAAAGAGTTGACGTTCCTTAAAAACCAAACAACAAGTTATTAAAAAGAAAATTTCCTTTACCTTAAACATTAGTAAAGCATTTCATTAACCATGCTGATTCCGTCACTAACCATAACTTTCTTCTAAATAATCTCAAATCCTCAACCTACTTATCTCAAACCTTGAGTTTTAGCCTCATCTTCAATAAAGGTAGTGTTTACTGAATCAGACTCCATTTTTTTTTTGCCCATAGCTTCAAATCAACTTTTATTTATTTCACTTAAAACGTATATGTTATAACGAGAGATCAAACGAGAACAATAATAGAAGAAAGAACACAGGGATTTACGTGGTTCACTAACTGTTGCGTTAGCTACCTCCACGGCAGAGAAACCAGAGTTTTATTACTGAGCAGAATACCAAAGATACTTTCTCTAGGTACAACGTATGCCTATATATAGGGCAAAAGGAATAAACCCTAATTCGACTAGAAAGCGGAAAACAATCCCAGTCATAATACA
>JAJJMC010028926.1:0-28335 GCA_023531435.1 Papaver californicum
TGGAACAATTTACATGACCAGTCAAATTTAGAGGGAGTAGATGGTTTTTATTAGTATAAAATCTAAACCTGATCTCTTTGGGTTGCCAAAAAACTTCATGGAATTTGATGCAGCTCCATGACCAAAAGCAACTTGAACCTGTGATTCTGCAGAGCAAAAACCAGAATTAGTACCAACTAAATAAAACTCCTATTATGCTATACTGATTGTGGATCGAACATGACTTAGTGGCTGGTGCGACAAACTAAACATTGATACTTGTTCTACGTTTAACTCACTCGTCGCTGGTAATGGCAGGATATTCTTCTTAATGATGCAGGGAAATGTGTCAGCAAATCACTCAGGTTTTATTTAGAGGGATAATTGGACATTCACGGATGCTCTAGCATCAACTTTCACAGATCTTAGATGGGAATATCATAATCCCATCAGGGACACTACGGCGATTTAAGCTAGTATATCAGTTTGCAAGTCCACTCATGTAAATAGAAAGTACAATATGAGAAAATAAAATCTGAGTGAAAACTCCAAAGATCAGCATGTAATTAGAAATAGAAAACTTACCTTTCTTTTCAAGTTTGGCTCTTCCCCTTCCAGCACTTGGCTATCAATTCAAAAACAAAAAAACACCCAAAGAAGGAATATAAATGTAATGTACACTGAATCAAAGTAACATAATGTATAATCATTTCTAAACTAAAAAACGAAGGCATCACAATGTAAAATCAAATGATCATGTGGGTCAGCGTAACAACGATTGAAGGAGTTGGACCACATTCATGTAACACTTCCAATAAATGCCATTACACGGCAGTCGTAGTTCCCCCAATTTTAATTCAATTACCGACATACAAATACAAATACACCAAAGCACCACAAAAATAAAAAAAATTAACATATACAATCGAAACATAACACATACAATCGAAACACACGAGAGTAAGTAAACATAACGTCACGTACATTCACACGGTGAAGCAGTTCTTTAGTTCGGGCAACTCTTGCTTCATCATCAATAACTTCCCTGCACACAATACAATACAAATTTTGGTAAAATAACCAAAGGAAATTAAAACCAAATTAAAATGTCAAACAACAAACTTACTCTTTGGGTTCAACTTTTTTGACTGGTTTACGAACTGGAACCTTTGGGGCAAATCTAACCTGTAAGAAAAAATTGAGATAACCCCATATCAGTTAAACCATTAACATTGAGTTGGTCAATAATCATAAAAATAAATAAAAATAAAAGAATAAAAAAAGATTTCAGAATAAGAAATTTCCTACCTTTCTAACAGGTCTAGCCGATTCTGGTTCCATTAGGTTTCCCTATTGAAAGAATTGGGGGTTTAAGGGTTTAAGCTCCTCTAGGGTTATTCACAGGAGAGGAGTGTAGAGGAGAAAGAACAAAAAAGAGCCTAAAAAAGATAGTTTATATTTATATCAGAAAAAAGTCCCTTGAATAGTCATCTAATTGAGAAATAGTCCTTCGAATTAAAGGGTAGTACTGTAATTTTAATAGCAAGGTTTATCTAGGGTTTTAGGGATATCCAAATTCAATTTCTTCTTAACACCTCTCTCTCTCTGTTTCTCGCTGGGGTTTTTGGCTGCTGCAAAAAAAGGTCTTATTAGGGTTTAAGAAGAAAGAATAAATTACACGAGATGTATCTTCAGTACTACATCAATGACAATGGTGACAAGGTTTACACTGTTAAGGTATCAACTCAATAAACTCAAAAAAAATTCTATTTCAAAATTCATGTTTTTTTGTAAATTTTGTTTATCTCTCTATTAAATATATCTACTTGAGTTCTAGTTTTGGTGTATGGGTTTTATCAAAAATTGAGTTTTGGTTATGTTTTAGGGGTTTTTTAATTTTTGGGTCTGTTTGATTTCTAGTTATCAAAGGGGTTTATGTTGGAAGTGCCTTATGGACTCAACTGTTGACTGGTTTTGGGCTAAGTGACTATTTTTTGAGACTTTGAGGAGATGCAGGTCTTTAAACCTAAATCTGATTATTGAAACTGAGCTTAGAAGCATGGTAATACACTAATTTTTGAAAGGATCTTTTGATTTTTCACAAAGTATTTTTTGCTTCATAGTTTTTGAAATCTTGCTTGTAAGGATATGATCCTGATGTGTACTAGACTACTTAGTTGCCTAGTCTCTGATATTGGGTTTGAACTCAACTTTCCTTGAATTGGGACATTACATAGGTGACCTTTTGTTTTTCTTTTGAGGTGAAAAGAAAGGATTTTTCTGTAATTCCATCATGTTGGTGGTGTGTTGGTTTAGTAGTATGATTTCACTATTAAGGACCTTACGGGTATCTATTATAACATCTTACCCTAAAGAAGAGGAATATCTAAAGAAATGACTTTCTCAACCAGGAGTTATTTTTTAAACTTTTTGAGTGTTTATGTCAGCAAGGCATCAGCTGTCTGAGTATATGCCAAATTAAGCAGTCAAGTAACAACCACTATAAGTGCATTGTTCAATTTTATGTTCTGTGTCTCGTGGATTATTTGCATTTTGGATAGTAGTATTTCTAGTTGTAACATTTTTGTAAGTTTGTCTTCTTACTTATGTTTATTTTTTCAACAGAAAGAATCACCTCTTGGGAAAGCAACAGAATCTGCTCATCCAGGTAATATTCCTTGATTTGTTGTTGTTGTGTGATTTGAAAATTTATTGAACATTATATTTGTTGCGACACTGGTGGTTTTGGGTTGGTTCCTCACTATTGTTAATGTTCCAATAGTTGATCGAAAACCGTTGAATCTGTTAATAAATTTTTAGTCAGTTGCCTATTATGAATGTATTGATTACTGGATTACTGCAAATTTAGAAGGCCTTCACATTGAGATTTACTACTGCAAATTAGTAAAGCTTTCCATTATGTTTGATTGCAACTTCTGCAGTTGTGCTGTTTTCCTTTGGTGTGCTGATCGTAAATTGCCTTTATATATGCTGATTGTGTTAAATATCTAAAATAAACCTTTGGTAAGTGTTCAGGTTTTGATGCAGTTACTCTAGAGGTCATGATATCTATTATGGTATGGCTGGAACAATTTGTGACAGTTTTAATGCTTACTTTGTAGGACAAGTTTCCTTTTCTATCTAATGACAGGCACGAATTGAAGAGTGACACTAGTTGTGCTGTTTAGGAAATGTCATGGTATAGTTAGCAAAGGAATCATAAAGTAAAAATCAATTGCATATTAAAGCTTGTGAATGCGCATTTGTTGAAACTTCTGATTTGTTTTTCATGAACTAATATATGGTGTGAACTTTCAGACATTGCAGTGCACGTCTTTCATTTTCTTCCTACTGCTTAAGCCTAGTAATAGTTCTTGCAATAATCTCATATGTTCTTGTATACTGCAGCTCGGTTCTCCCCAGATGACAAATACTCTAGGCAGAGAGTTCTTTTGAAAAAGCGATTCGGATTGCTGCCAACTCAGAAGCCAGCACCCAAGTATTAACAAACCTACTCTGCTTTTCATACTGCTAGTAGAGTTTCGTTAGATGTGATGTTTCTTTATACTTGATTGTATTATGAGTTGAACATGAATGATACTGAACTTAGCAGTAATTATCGAAGCAACACTATTGTGAATGAGTAATATTTCTATCCAGTTGCATGTTTGAATTTTTCTTTATTTTCCCCCCTCCAAATTCTGATGTCAAACTCTTTATTTCCTTGTAGATTTGAGTACCTCTATAGAATCGCACCTTCATAGTAGGGATGTTTGAGTTCTTATCTTTATGAAACAGTAGTGTTTTGTTGGATGAAATATTGCTGAGCATGATCATACCTGTAGTTTTCAATGCATGAGTCTAATAATGTGTATGCGCAAGCGGTGGAATTCAAACTCTGTCCCTAGCAAAATGTCTCTGGCTCTTGTTCTAAATCTTTTCTAGTCTTATGCTTATTAGATGTGGGTTTATTTGGAAAGATTGTGATACTCTTTGAGAGGATGTTCTTTTTCGGTAGCTTGCATATTTTTTTGCTGTTAATAGGTTCTGTGCCTATCCGCACCTGCATTTATATCTGCAGGTAGGATATACAAATATTATTATGCACCAATTGGCAATACATTGTGAATATTAAGATATAACCGAGTAACCTCTGCTAATGCCATAATAATCTTATTAAGCCTCTCTTGGGAATGTAGGAGAGCCTGACTTTCACAGCCAACGATCAGATGTACTCATGCTAAATCTATAAGCTTTAGTAGATTTAGGTACCCATCTACATTGCTTGCTCTTATTATTACATAGATGTATGAAAGGACAAAATAATGGGAAATCCAGTTACTCAAGACTCATTGTCCAAGTATTACTTACTGGACTTGGTTTGTCCACGTTTATGTTCCTTGAGATATTGAGAAAATCTCTCCACATATCCATCATTTAATGACTTATTTCCAAAAACGTCTTTCAATTTTCTAGCATTGAGTCTGTATTTTTCCCCTTGTTCGTCTTCCATTACCGTCCTCAATGACTTAGCAACTGACTCTCTGGTAAAAGACCCATCTTCTTCATTTCTTTCTATCTCTAACCCCATTTCTTTCCACACCAGTGTTCTTGCATTTAATGGCTGATCATTTACCAATGGCAACAGGATTAAAGGACACCCAAACCCAAGTGCTTCAATCACTGAACTCCAACCACAGTGATTCAAGAAACCTCCTATTGATGGGTGTTCCAATATTCTCATTTGAGGTGCCCAACTCGTGCATATAAATCCAAATCCTCTAGTTCTTTCCATGAATCCCGCTGGTAACATGTGTAAAAGGTCCTCCGTTGATCCAATTGGTTTTCTTAGTACCCAAAAGAATGCTAACTTGGATAGCTCTAAGCCTAGAGCTAACTCGATTAGTTCTGGTTGACTTAGTGTTGCTTCACTTCCAAGTGCTATGTAGACCACTGATCCTCGCTCTTGTTTGTCGAGCCACTCCCTCATCCGCACCCACTCTTCATGTTTGTCAGCTTCGTCGGTCATGTCAGGTGATGGAGGAGTAGGAGGGAGTAATCCTACGGGAATCACTTGTTTCTTGAAAAGATTCTCGAGCAGACCCAAGAACTCGGATTCGACTTCCAAACAGCTTCGAATAGCCATGATTTCGCAGCCATTTATGGCACTTGAAATGCGATGCCCATCAGTGACGCCTGAAAGTTTTATATCAACAGTCTCGAATACTTTAGAAAACTCGTAGGATCGAAAGGCTAAGTTAGATGGAAAAGGAATCCAACTTGGAGGAACTGTCAAGTCCATTGCTGGCTTCTCCGTACTGCTTGAATCATTTTCACCACCACCGCTCTCCCAGAAAACCGATGGAGGACCAAAGAAACAGTTGACGGATGCATTGAATATGGTAAAGAAGCAGCAAGGAATGTCAAGCCTTGATGCAATAGCCGGCAACCAGTAAGGAGCAAAGTCTTGAATAATCCAATCAGGTTTAGATGTTTCAAGGAAACTGGAGACAGGACCTTCGAGTCCATCGTAAGCTCTCTTCAAGTAGGGTACTTCTTTGGCGGGGAGGTCCATGGTGGACTCTGCCTGGTCACGTAAGTTGTCGTCTTTCGGCAAAGGAAAAGAGATGAAGCTGATGAGGCTGGTTGAAGAAGAGAGATTAGGAAGGAGTCTTTGGATGTTTCGTGGAGTGGAGATGAAAGATATGTGATGACCCATGTTAGCTAAGGACATTGAGAGCTCTAGAAATGGATTCAAATGACCAAAAGCTAAAAATGGAACCATAACAATATGGAGTTGATCTTGAGAATCCATGGGAGGAGAAAGATACCACCAATCAGACAGAGATTTAAGACTAGTTACCAGATTGCTAGCTCCGTTGGTTTGTGGAGCATTAGAGTATCTACTGCTAAGAGTAGTTATAGGACCAGGCATGTTGAATGCACCAACCACATCCAGCAAGGCTATCTCTTTAAAATTACATTGGTTGTTGAAAGGAGTGGTAAGTAGAGTTAAGTGTACCAACTTTAGCCACGAGATGCAACAGTTAATTTGCTGAACGTACATTTTTTTATTTCTTAGATTTGATTGCAATAAAATCCCTCTGGTACTCGTGTCTAGACAAAGGCGGATCAGTTGTTTAGGGGCTTTCCATCTTAACAGAGGGGCTTTCCTAGGATTATAATGTCTGGGTTAGGAGTATTCTAGTGGATATAAAATATCTTAGTTACCCTTTAAAAATAAAACATTACAATAATACCTTTTCCTCCTTAGTAAATCTAAACTACCATTCCACCCCAAATAAAATCTAAATTATTCGTTAAAAAAAAACAACCCTGAACCATTTCGTCGTCCTCCATGTTGGTAAAGGTAAGATTTGACAAACGTAAGATTCACCTGAATAAGATCGGAAAAATGGGTCCAACCGTTAAGTCGAAGACCTATTTCACAGTCGTAGGTGAATTTTCTTACTGTTTAGGTCTAAAAAATGATGAATTTTTAGTCGTAACTGGGTTGAAGAATTATTACGGCTGAGAAATTGTTTTTAACCTAACCGTAGACAGTTACTCTAGGTATTTGAAAATATGTCATCACATTCCTGGCTGTAGGCGGATTACGGCTGAGAAGCTGTTTTTAACCTAACCGTAGACAGTTACTCTAGGTATTTGAAAATATGTCATCACATTCCTGGCTGTAGGTGGTTATTCTCAGTCGTAGAAGGTTTTTTTTTTCAATTTCATTTAAGTATACTTTACGGCTGGGAAGTCATATAATTCCTAACCGCAGATATTACACCAGAATTTCCGGACCAAGACCGTCAATAATAGAGATTATCGACATAATCTATCCATTGGGATGACCTTTCATATTTTAAGGTGTTGAAACATCAAACGATGATAACCTACTGTGAATACTTGTCGATAATAAACTACGAACGAACTTTGCTTGTTAATAATTATTGACAGGCATTATTTGTCAATTAATTCAAAAATTGAATTGATAGCAAATATATTTTTTAATAATTATGTAAATAGTATTTTCTTATTATTTAAATTGTAAATAAAGAACTTAAAAAACTTTTTAATTTCAAAATAATTTGATATATATTATAAAAGAGTTCAATTTTACAGGAATTCTTCGTCCAAACATCCAAGAAGAAGACAACCAAAAAAAAAGAAAAAAGAAAAAAAACGGCTGTTTCTTAAGAGAATATTAGAAACTAATTTTTTTCCACAATTACAATGTATACATGTTCCATTGGTAGGTCATTAACCTTCTCATAACATCATTAACCTTTTACTACCAAAAATACGGGTTGAACCCCTGCTTTGGAACTATAATATCCCCACATAAGCTTTCTTAGCCCGAAATCATTTTAGGGTCCATGTCAGGACCCAAGAGAATGTTTGTTGGTTTGAGATTACCATGTACATGCTTTTTCTCAGGAGATAAGCTAATCCTAGAGCTACTACTCCAGCTATCTTAAACCTTATTTCCCGTGGTAAATGATATGGTGATGATCCTCCTTTTTCTGTAATAACACATACAAATATACATCAGCAAAACACATACATAAACAGTGAAGTTCTAGCATGGGCCATTTTAGTTATTGGTTATAAAAGTATCTGTATGTACAGGCATAACGAGACATGGCGTGAATTCAAAACAAAAATAATGTTTGCACACGAGATCAGCTAACATGCCTTAAATAGCCTAACCAAAATTTCATTAAAGAGGGCGGGGACAAAATGCATTTATCTTCTTGTCAGAAACGCATAAAAGATTTGAGGAGCGAAGCATTCAAGATGGTATAAATATTGCTAAAATGATGAATTGGTAAAGCAATTTTCTGGGGAAAACAACAAGAAAAGGCTACCTCATAGTCAATCCAAGCAACAAAAAACAGCACAAACACAGCTAGAGAATTGGTGAATATCCGGTAGAGCTCCAATTTTGCCAATGCTTCTCTGCATCTGTACCCAAAAGGCAGAAATGAAAAAGTATTAGATATGTGTCACCTTGGTCCTAATGCAATACCACCCTGGATGGTAACTAGTGCAATGCAAATAGGTGAAACCTGAATAATAAAATAAAGATTACATGCAACTTCCCAGAGTCTTAAAATAAGGATGAGAATATGCAGAGTATAAAGTACACATCCAATAGAGCAACAGGTAGCACTAAGAACATGTTCCTGAGAAGTCATTGCTTTTCCTAATGTGAAACATTATCCTTTATCAATATATTAGGCCAATAAATTTCAGGTAGGTCATACTTAACCTGCATAATATATGAAACTATCATCTAGTTGTGTACTTTTCATTGTTAGCTTGTTATTCTAGTCACTGTGGATAACTACCCTATACTGCGCAATTGCATAATGATTCACCTAAGATGACTCCTAATATGCTCTACAAGACAGGATAAATACCATTGACATTGGTAACTCAGGTGATTTTTCAAAAGTAAACATGTCCTAATAGAAACAAATTGAAGGGATAGAGAAATTACATAGATTTCATACCTTTAACTTGTTCACAGGATTCATCAAGTAAAGATCAAGTAAACATTACGTCCCTTATACGCTAGTAGGAACAAACTGAACAAAAATAGTACGCCGAGAGTTATCCCCTACAAAACCATATATTTTTATATTAGGCCACACTAAAATGTCTGGCATAACTTCACAATGAAAAAAAATCTAACAAACTTTCATATGATCCACAATACTCAGTGTCCACATGAATCTTCCAAGTCACGAGCTAGAAGGCAATGCATTGTGTACTAGCAATAGACCATAGGGATCAAGTGACACAAACTAATCAAAGCATGTTAGCATAAAGTCTAAGTTCGATAGAGAAAAAAAAAATTAACTCACTGTTCTTTCGAGTGGCCTAGGAATTACTGAGTCCCTGTAATACTTGATGGAAGACCAACCCTTACTTTGAAGTTGTAAAAAGTATGCCTCTTGTGGTCAAACCACTCCATGATAATTTCTGGTCACTTTTTAACAACCCTTGCATCACCTTTCAAGGTCTCAATAAAGAAATCCTCGTCAAAGAGAGAAAGTCAGGAGGAAATTACAAACCTCCACTTGTGTTTGCCTGGTGGTCACTGTCAATGCCTTAGCCGAATCCTTCAGAAAATAAAAACCATTCACTAATTAGTTAACACAGACGTAGTTCGTCTCTGCTCAACATATATACAATATCCATCTTAGGAATAAGATTATAAGAATGTCAATTTCAACTGTAATCTAAGATTAAACATCAATATTTAAAGAAAACGTAACTTACAGTTGTTGACCTGAAACAGATGTTGCAGTTTAGATTCTCCCCTGTTTCTCTAAACTGGGTATCAGAACATATGGATTATATATAACTGTTGCACCAAATAATGTTGCACAAGCACATGATGGATTACATCTCAAACTTGAATATGTGAACCAGGAAATTAAAAAGCAAAAGTTAAACTCCAAAGTCATTGATTTCCAGCACAAAACTTTTAATGTTCCACAACTAACTACTAATCTACTATCCTTCACAAATATATTTTGATTGGTGTTCTAGTAATTTTTTAGACATCATTCTAGCTGACAACAATCATCATCAAGCTAATGCTTCATTTGCACATATTACCTTAAATTCATTCATCAGCAAAGATTCATATTTGAAAAAAAAAAGAACAAAAAGAATAAATTGAAGACCATTACCTTAATATATATTCTAAGAGGCTTCATAATCGCCAAAGTTACGAAGAAAATACACAAAAACAAATCCACATTAGTCAGTACCAGCTCCAACAGAAAAAAAAAAGCACAGATCTCACAGAAACTTAAAGTTCAAAATGATTATACATTTTGAGATTTCTGAATGTATTAAATCCTTCCATCATCATGTATCAGCAGCTTCCTATCAGGATTGCAGATTGAGAGATATATCGAATTCCAGTGAAAAGCCCTAGAAAATTTGGCGAATTTTTTCCCAATAATTTTTCAAAATTTTTATCACAAAATGAAGATTAAGAGGAGATGACAACAAATCTAGACTCTGATTGTAAATCAAATGAAAATTTTGATAGAGTTTTAAGATCTAAAACTCAAATCGAATTAGAAATTTGATTGCAAACCTAGACCTAATATTATCATAATCGCGAGTATAATTATAAACTAAAAGGAAACTTATCTTGTTATCATTGATTCAATAATGAAATTGTTCGATATTAAGTCTCCGATTCATCTTTGACGATCGTTTTTTCTTCCAAAACAGAGATGAAACGGTCAAATTTTAGGTTGAAGCAGGAATGAGTTATTGTTGTTGTTCGAGATTCAGTTTTACCCAAATTTTATCGCTGATGCCAACAGTCTGTGTTTCTCTCTCACGATCTTAAAAAAACATGATTTGATGTGGTAATTCAAAAAACAAAAAAAAAGTAAAGGAGGAGGAGGTTGAGGAGGTTGAGGAGGAGCTGCTGCTGGTGGTGGTGGAGAAAGAAGAAAATAGAAAAGAAGAAACGGTTCTGCGGGGAGATATGTTTTTTTAGTAAAGTGAGTAGGCGCGACAATTTCCGGATTGCCAGTCGAAAACACTAGCATGAAAATAGTTTTTGTCAGCTACATGGATTTGATAGACCATCCTGTCAATGATCATAAAGCCCACTTTCAAATAATACCCCATTCTAGCTTAGTGAGAATGCACTGAAATATTAATTTGATTGCAACTGTAAATTACGACTAGACCGACTTTTCAAAAACCAAGCAGTATTATGTTATTTAATAGATATGTTTAGGAGTACTTTATCATTCTCCTAGCCGTAAATAGTGTTTCGATAGACTTTTTTAGCTTAAATCTGGTCGTAGTTAGTCGGAAAAGCTTATAAAAGTTATTTTTTTTAACATAATTTCAACTATTATAAGCAAGAAAAATGACATTGAAGCTAAGTGAAAGTGACCAAAATCATTCTTCTCATTAAAATCATTCGTTTTTGATAAGTGAATCGAACTCTAGAATTATTATTTTTTTAACTTTTCTTTCTTCGTTTTCGACTTCTTACTCCTGTTTCTAATTTTTTTTCTAAACTTTAACTCAATTTTTTTTAAACTAACTAAAAATTATATTCACTAATATAATCAAACAACTAGGATTAAATTAACTAACCTAATTAAATCACTAATACTAACTAATTAAATCACTAATACTAACTAAGTGAAGATATGTTTTTCCTAATCAAAAATATTTGGATATGGGATTATTGGAATTACTACTGAATAATTCTATTTTGTCTTAATAAGCGGTTCCTATAATGAAATGAGAAACCCGTAAATTATTTTTCCATGAATAGGCTTTTGCTTCCAAATTCTTAAAATTATTAGGCTTAGGAGTTAGGCCAGCGTTATGGGCGACTGCAACTCTTGCCATGGGTTGGCTATGCCACTGCATACACTACACCAAATCAATGGTTTTGAAACACTTACATCAGTTGTTGTTCATTTAAGAGACACGTATAAGTGTCTCAAATCGTGCATCCGGAATCTTTCAGACACAGAACGACACTTGTAAAGGTCACTTAATTAATGTAAACTAAACATCTCTTAAATTAATTAGCAACACTTTATAAATGAACCAATATTATTTTTTTGGATAATTAAAGTGACGTGTAAATTAATTCAGAGACGTTTATATTTGTCTCAAAATTAAATTACTTTAAGAAAACTTAGTTTACAGTTGGGAATTCCCGAAGTCAAATTTCCTGCACCTGCACATAATTATATAAAAAAAACCGAATTGATTCAACCAAATCAGAACCTGATTCAGCTCAATATGAAAGTTAATATAGAAAGTGAAAGTGCAAATTATAAAGACAGTAAATTAACATCAACATCAAGATCCCAATTAAACTTGAACTTCGTTTACATCATGGTACCCTCTCATGTTCAAAATTGACAAGAAACTTCAAAGTACAATTTGAATTTTCACGCGGTAAAGATGTTACCTATGTACACAACTATTACCATCTGTGGTGACCAACATATTTGGAGTATATAATGAAAGCTCTTCACCACTGACAATATTATAAGGTGTTCGATATCTCCAACCTGTCATGCACACACAAGAGAACAAGAATCAGTAGAAAAACTTGTATATAACACGAGCAAAGGAAAAATAATCAAATTAACATAAATTTCATAGTACAAGCTCTTAAACTTTGCATATGTTGGGGAAATTTATGACAAAAGTATTATCAAATTTTGGTAAGTAAATATAGTTATTTAAGTATAAAGATATTTTAGATATCTTAGATACCTTACTTATTAATTAGTCCTTACGGAAATTCGATCAGAGAAAGCATCAAGATAATATCTTTAGTTTAATTAGGTGTTGCTACATGAGCAACACACATGACTAAAAGGAATATATGTAATATATATCAAATTTGAACGTTGCAGCTGGTGACAGAAACTTAAGGTTACATTGTATGCCTAAAGAGAGAGAGAGTAGAACATAGATTAATAGAAAGCCAATGACACTTTCAGTCAAGGATATTTTAATACAAAATCCCATTCTAACATAATGATGTAGCATGAAATGCTAAAAATTCTAATGCTCTCCTCTTTCTTTATATGACCAGAAGTCGAGACGGTAATTCCCACTCTATAAGTATACCATCTAGCAAACAACTACATAGTCATATAAATGTGATATACATTGTGTGGTGAACATGACTAATTAAACCTTAAAGAGAACTCTGGTCAAACCTCGGAATTAGTTAAGGCCGAATTGTCTATTGATGGACACAGGGAGAACCATTCTTCCCAAAACTAGAACCGTAAACTTGAGAAGGATTGCAAAAAATAGCTAATTACTAATGTTATAAGGTTGTCATTTTTGTTGTCCTTAAAAGAATTTCAAAGAACATCTCTAGCTAAATCTACAACTTTAAGAAAATGAAAAATGTACATCACATATGTAATGACATAAATTCATCAGTTCCACGTGTTCACATCATAAGAAGGAAGTATCATATTATGTTATACCGATAAGTACAGGAACAAAATAAATAATAAAGGAAGCCAGCTATAAGACATTTATCACACATCAACTGACACTGGGAGCAGAAAAGTCAGACTAAATTAATGCATATAAGACACGTGGAAAGTACACAAGAAAAAGGATTATCGATAGCCAAGACAATCATCTGCGCTCTGGTTATCTCTTGCGCCCCATAATCCTCTGGTTATCTCTTGCGCCCCATGATCATCTGGTTATCTCCTGCGCCCCATAATCATCTGGCTATCTCTTGCGCTCCATAGGCATTTGCGCCCTACTACGCGCGCGCTATATATTTTAATCATACAAGAGTAAATATGCTCCACGTCAAATTTCATATGTCACACATGCCAACCACCACATAATAAAGACAAAGGACCAACAAATACTCAATCCAAAGAGAAGCTGCGCATCAACAAGCGGAACTAGTAAGAAGCATTACGAATGAAGTAAGATGAGCTGCGCCCAAAGTCAAAGATAAGATCAAACATGTCAAGTAAAGATAAAAATGAGTGAGGAAGAGGGACCCATCATATTTTACTATAAATACCAACCCCAAAGTAGAAAGAATGGGATAACGAAAAATAGAAAGAGAAAATTCTGAAGGAAATTCAAGAAGGGAAAAAAACTGAGACAAGGTTAAGAACTCTATTGAACTAAATTTCTTTAATTCTTTATATGACCATGTGTACTAAATATGTGTTGATAAATAATAAACTGTATTTTCCTGTGGATGTAGGCTTATTAGCAGAACCACGTTATATATTGAGTTGTTTTCATTTATATTTGAGGGATGATTCCCTGTATTATAATTTTTCTGTACCAATTACACTTGGAGTATTGTCATTTTTAAACAACTTAAGTTTTTGGTTGTGATTGACCACCAAAAATGATCGTCACAACATATATATCACTATTCATGGCAAACTGTGGATTTCCTACACTTCTAGTACATTTAAATTGAGATACTGAAATTCCTGGTTTTCAAATGGTAGGAACTGAATTTCCTTTTTTCGTCTTGAAAAAAAGTGTTTTTCATCATATGAAAGGTTACACATTTAGATTAGAATATAGATACCATGAAATAGTATAGTACTATCTTACTACGACTAAATTAGAAAGCAATAACCAAGTTCCCTACTTACTCATTCAGCAATCGATAATCGTCTGTGTCGACCCATTTACCTTTTTTTCGTGATAATTGGATATACCTGAAAATAAGAATGATTTAACCATAAAGAAGAGAGACGATTCGCAAATCAGATTAATAAGTATTATACGGCCCAAACAAAATTCAAAATCTCTTAAGATAAACTACACATGAATCTGCATCAACCATCCTGGAAAGCAAAGCCTACTGGTCAAGCAGTCTGAATCCATCACACACATACCCGATAATAAACCATTTCAACATTTAAAGTTCTAGTTGTTCGAGTTTCAGGAAGTAGAAAGTAATTCCAGATCTGCACAATCTATATCCTTCGGTGGGAATTCTCTACAAAATCTGCAGATTTATTAGAGCTCATGTTATGTATGGAAAAAGGTTTTGATAAATGTCCAAGCTGGTGATAACGTTGTAAATTTGAATAATTTGTGTACAAATGCTCCATTGAATGACTTGAGTTCCAATATTGAGTTGCTTTATAGGGATACAGAAGGTGTGAATCATGTATCTAAGTTATCTTGATTTCCTATATCGTAAATTTTTTATAATTTGAAATGTGATTTCATCTTGAATGAATGGTGATCCTCAACTCCGGATCAAAATATCTTTAATTGTTAAAACGTACCATTTCAGATAGCAATGCATCTCTGTTAGAGTATCCAAACGGTTACTTATTGCTTGCCAATTGATATTGTCACATATCTGCGGAAAAAAGGTAAGAAACTTAAGCTTTCTAACTCATCTCATATTAAACCATGCCATGCTACTGAGATAATGAACTGCACCTTCCCCTATACGTAAATATGCAATGAATTTGAACAAAAAAAATGGGACAATTCCATCTGCGAAGACTGCTTATGAAATTCCTTAATAATTTTAGCTTGCTTGGTTGGTGTCAATTGCGCGAAATAAAGCAAGATTAGAAAAAGCAAGAACTAAACACCATATGTTTATAATAAAAACACCATCCAAGAAAAACTCAATAACGACACTGGTATGAGTTATGAATCCGCAGAGCGTACATACTATGTTCATATATGTCATTGCTTTAGTCTCCCCTTTCATTCCAGTTGAAATTGCATTACTAGCATACATTGCCTGTCAAAAGGGTTTTAGCGAAATGCAAAAGATAACTTTACTGTAAACCGCAGTAAAATCTACTTTTTTTTTTCTTTTTCTTTTTGTGTTTTTTCTCTTTGTAATAATTTCTCCTAGTACATGGTGTAAATATGTTATCAAATTTTTTGATTTTATGGCACCTCATTATCAACTAGATTATTGTATGTACTAGTTGATGACTGAAGATAGGACCTTTTACAATAATTTTTTAATTTTTTCAACTTTATTGATCATATGAAGTTATTAAACTCAATTTTAAGTACATTACAATTATTTTATAAAGTAATTAAAATTTTTTGATATAGAGTAATTTGAGTTAGATTAAAAAGAATTTGAAGTCTAAGAAACAAAATAATTTTAAAAAGCTTATAGTGAATTTTTAGGATTATTTATAACTTTTTTAAAAAAATATTTTCTATTATTTTTTAAACTACATCAAATTTGAATGAAATTTTAAATTTTAAATTAAAAATTTAATTTATTTTTTTTATTTTAATTTTAAAAAATATGACTTAATTTAGAGACACTATAAAAAACGAGAATTAAATAATCACAAATTTGTATTTTCACGTCCCATATAAACATATCGAAGGACACATGTTCTACTTACCTAAACTATGAATTATTTGCATTGTTACTCATATCAAAACCCATGTTCTACTTACCTAATTAAACTATAAATTATTTGGAAGAGACTATATTGGTTGGTGGTTGAAGAGGGTAGCGACAAACTCCTTAGTGTGCTTTGTCTCTCCCTATATTGGTGGTTTAAGCGGCCTGAATCAATCCACATTCCCTTGAAAGTGGGTGGCAGGATTTATATGGTTCTGAGAGAAAAAACATGTGTGGACAACCCATATGGATCATATAAATCCTGCTCTACTCTTGGCAGGGTGCTTTACTCTTTCCCTCTTTATATAAAGCAAAAAAAGCCTCCTAATAGATAAATCTAATGTTGGTAAGGAGAATTCTTTTAATCGATGGCTCTTTCTAACATATCTGGGCAGGCAGTTAAACTCTTTCTTTCTTTCTTTTCCACAACTAAAATAGGCAAAAAATAAAAAACGGCAAAGCATGTAGTAGTAATGGCATTCCCATATGGATCACACCCAGTGCCATTACTGAATCTAGTTAGTAGATTAGTAATAGCAATAGTCAGTACTTTATGATTGATTGCAGTTTTTATCGATTTAAAAACCATAAAAAGGAGTTAAATACCAAGGTAATCATTGTTGGTGTATCAAAATTCCACCCATATTATCATTCATAAACTGTTTAAAAAATAAGATAAAAACTTCATTTACATTTATAATGTTTAAATTAAGTTTATATTATTTTTTAAAATGTCATTTCTACCTTTCCCTTTATATCATTGGGAGCTTTTTCTTTTTCTTCTTCTCTATTTTCTTCTTTCTTTCTTCTTCTGCCTCCTCCTCCTCCCCCATCATCACCATCAGCAACAGTAGCTTCGTCGCCACCAAAACGGTGAAAAAAGATAGATCGGCAGCAACAACACCTCCGTCTTCTCCACCAACACCTCCTTCTCTTTTCATTTTACTTTTATGTTCACCAAAAGTAGCTCGGCCACCTATATCCAACACTAACAACACCTGCTTCTCCTCCACCAATACCACCAACACCTCTTTCTTTTTTTATGTTCTGATTTTACATCAACAACACCTTCTCCTCCCCCATCGCCTCCTCCTCCTTATCTTTTCTCCCCCATCACTATACGTCCAGATCTACCACCAACAACACTTCCTCCTCCTCCTTATATCCTTTATAAGCATCACCAACACCTCCAGATCATCATCGTCGAAAATCATTATCAAAAAATAATAATACATTATCATTAGTTAGACGAACAAAAGTCAGCTTCAGTAGCTTACATTAGTTTGGGTACAGTGGCTACACCACCACCACATGAACTTGCTGCCTTGGAAGAAGGATTGGAAAAAGTTGGTGTACCATTTTTATTGTCATTGAAAGACCATTAGGTAAGTCAATTGCCTAATGGGTTCCTAGAAAGGACTAGTAAGACGTGCTAACCAGAGCAGGAACATCCAAATGGAAGACCAAAGGGCAAGAGCTATTTGAAAGTTGCTAAGCCATCTGTTCTGGTCTTCCTTGAAGCTGAAGTGGTCCTATCTGATGCGGGGCGAGGATTCATCGTTCCTTAGACTCCGCAAGAACAGGTACTTGGGCACGATGCAATTGGTGTTTTCGTGACGCATGGTGGATGCAATTCAGTGGTGGAGAGCATAACGGCAGGTGTGCCAATGATATGCCGTCCGTCTTTCGGTGATCACAAAATTATTTTCCGTATGATATCGGATGTTTGGGGGGTAGGGACTTCGATTAAAGATGGAGTGTTTACGAAAGATGGAACGATGAAATGTTTAGATATGATCTTCTCTGAGGGGAAATTGAGAACGAGGGCTGGCACCCTCAGAACTTTTGCAAAACATGCTCTTGGTCCAGAAGGGACTACTACCAAGAATTTCAACACTCTGGCAGAGATAGTTTGCAGAGACTGAAACTGAGGTGGTGTACTTACATGTCTTGTCGAGGACTTTTAGCTTGTTGTCTGTTGTCTGTATTTTTAATGTCAGGTCTTAGCTAGGTTCCTTTAAGGCTGTTTGAAATAAATTGTAATAGGATGTGAGCTTCATTGAAATTGGTATTGCAGTCTATCAACATTAACATTTGCAATTGAGTTCTCGAAAACAAAAACAGTGGATAAAAATACGAACACCGAAACTAACCAGTGGCAAATTTGGATTGCAAACTACTCCCTCTAAGTGCCATTTTTCTTGGGACAAAGGTACTATTATCCCCAGACTCCACTGTCTCTCCTCACCATATGGAAACTAACCTAAGAGAAAAATAAAAAATTTGGGTGGAAATTCGTATAAAACTCTAAGTACTTTTAATGGGCCTGAAAATTGGATTTTTGGGCCTAGTTTTGATATGTTTCATCATGTTCACCATATCTTAAGCTTTGGGCCTCGGATTGGGTAATTCCAAAGATTATGGGCTCGTTGTAAAGTCCTCTATCATCTGACCCGAAGTAAAACCGAGTTCAAGTTAAAAGTTCTGGACGCTTCTCATCCTAATGGGATAAATTGGTTGATATTTTTTTATCCATACACAGTTATTTTAGTTTAATAAATTTGGCAATTAAATATACAAATTTAAAGACTCCACAGGAGAAAGCAACTCTATCTAATAAAAAGAATTTATATAATTACTTTGTTACAAAACTTACGAAGATATTCATAAGATATAAAAAAATACATAATTAATCTTAAATTTGGATGCGGATATAACAATCTTTATAGATGGAGATCATCTCTAACCGTCTATTTTAAATCTGTCTTATGATGAGATAAAGTAACTTTAGCTTGGGTCTAGTTTATCCCATATGCACTTTATATTACTCTTCTGATTTAAGATGATGTCACGTGTATAATTACAATTATATCCTCACAATAATCTTACGTTAGCCGAGCCCACTAATTTATTTATTTTTAAATTTTTACCACTAGCTAGTCATATAAATACTAAACTAAAAGATACAACAATTCTAGCTAGACATCAAAATGTACGATTTTTTGGGGAACAACCCATTTTTGAGGACCCTTATCTACTTAGACAATATGCCTTACAAAGCAAAAGAGTGTCATAATAGGATGAAATGACTAAGTTACCTTTTATTAAATTTATCATAATCTAATATAACCACCCAAATCAAAACAAGCATAAACCTAAATCCTAAAACAAAATTAGAATTCCTAACCGAACTTTTTTTCTTCAAAAATTCTTCTTCTTCTCTTTTCCTCTTCATCTTCCATAAACGACTAATCGTCGATTCATAAATGAATTTCATCGTCGATTAATCTTATCATCTACAAATATCTCATGTTAAATAATCTAAAAAAGATGTACTACCTAATCTTGGGATCGCAGCACTTGCAAATCAAGCGAATCAAGCAAATCAAGAAGAAGTTGAAGAGCCAGTTCTTCAACCCGAAATCGAGCCCCAAACGGAAGAACCAATTCCTAATCAACCTAACATGCAAATTAGAAGGTAATTTCTGATAAACCCCTTCCATTGCATGAGTTTTCTATTGTCGATTCGAGTAGAAATAATGATTTTTAGTGTTCAAAATGTAGGTTCAAATAAAAGTTCGGCTAAGAACATAGTTTTAATCCTTCTCGTCTCAACCGAACTTTTTTTTTTCAAGAACACGAAGAACAATTCGGTTGAGTATTTTTAGGGCTAGCCGAACTTCTGTTTCTCTAGATATTTTTGTCGAACTTAGGAGTTCGTCTAAGTCTAACTTTGTTCTTTCAACCGAACTTTGTAGTCCAAAATGTAAACTTAAAGTTCGGCTATTCTCTAAAATTAACATTCCAACCGAATATTAATTTCACTGTTTTTGAGGAAAAATAATGGATGCTAGCCGAACTTTTTCTTGTTGACCGAAATTTTTGTTCGGTTAAATCGATAGTGTGATATCTTAGCCGAAATTTTTGTTTTTTTAACCGAATTTTATGTTTTTTAATTCCAATTTGGTTAAGTAGTGTTTGTTTTGTTTTTAAGAGAAATTCAAAAGATAAAGGTAAGGATAAGGTGGTGGCAGATCTTAGAACTCCGACCCCTCGCCACGGTAAACACCTAGGGGCAGATAAACGTGGAACTAAAGCTACAAAGAGGACGGGATCGTTACCGAGAGTTGCTTTCAGTAAAGTGAACCAAGAGATAAAGTAGGAAGTTGAGGAAGAGAAAGAGGAAGAGCAAGAGCAACAGGAAGAGGAAGAGGTTGATAATGAGGAAAATGATGAGGAAGATAGTGAGGAAGATCCACCACAAAATCTTTCTCTAGTTGTTGTTAAAGAGAAGAAGACACCTAAGACACCATAAAATCTAAATTGCATAGATTGATGAATCATTATATGTAGCCGAAGTTTTTTATGTTGGGTTGATAATTGATTTTTTGTGTTCTAACTGAATTTTGTTAAACTTGATTTGTTCCATCAGGTGTAGGTGTACAACTACTTCCCTCCAATAAAGTTGGTTGTTGTGAAGAAAAGTTGGCTTGTTGGGCAGCTGACGGCGGAAAAGTACGAGTTCAAGCGCACACAGATGAAGTTTAAAGAGAATCCGTTGGCATACACTAGGAGAGTGTTGGATGATTCGGAAGCGGATGAAATAACTTTTCACCTCTTCTCTTTTACTGAGGTTGATATTTCTCCAGTCGTGGCTTACTACGGGCCATTTTCTTTCCCGGCGGTTACTCGATGTACAACCCTCGAAGAGTATGTCGCCAACCGTGGAGAATGAAAACTTTATATTGATGAAAAGGGGTACAAAGAACTTCTCTAATTTCTTTAAGCCAAGTCATGAGCCACCGCCAACACCAGAGATGTGGAACAACATGGATGAATACCTTATTGATGAAGAAGAGTGTTTATCTTTTGAGGTGGATATTCAAAGTTCCTATGGAGAAGGGTACATGGATTGGTATCTAGGTATTACTCATCCCTATGTTATGAATCATGTTCAACAAGCTAAGGCGCATAGGGCGAAGACTAAGGCGAAAGAGAAGGGTGTTGAAACCGGGAAGACGCCTACTTGCAGTGAAGATGTGGCGAAGGTGCTGGAGAGTGTGGTAAATAAAGTTTTTCTCTTTATGATTTTCGACGTATTATTCAGTTTGACCTAAAATAACGCATTTTTATGTTTAACTTTTAATAGGCTAAGGCGGGTAAGAATCTATTGAGGAAAATAATGGCTAAAACTAGTACGTGAGACCCTATGTCGACTGAAAAACAGATATCCCTTTACAACGAATGGGAGAAGGTGGAGCCGAAAAAGACGAAGCCGCCCAAAAGGAGTCGACTATAAGGGGAAGGTTAAAGTTATGTTGCTGCTGCTACTAGAAGAGGACCAAGTGTGGAAGGCTCAAGTGCGGTTGCTGATACTATGTTGGAACAAGGTGGAGATGAGACCCCATCCGACGAAGAAGTTGGACGTGGTAAAAGAGTTCGTCGCAATCGTCGACATGGTGAATGAATGTTTGAATTTAGTATGTGTTTGCATTTTAGAACAATTATATGGTTTGAATTTCATTAGTTGGTTTGTATTTGATGTTAATGCTTCGTAACTTGGTTTGAAACTTTAGTTAATAAATTTTATGAGTTCGGGTAAAAAATTCGGTTGATAAAACCTTTTATATAACAAACCGAACAAAAGGTTCAGTTGTTTAAAAAAAAGTTCGACTAACAAACATTGAAATTTAGGGAAAACAGAGAAAGGTTTGGGTTTTAGACATATAAGTACAATTATTGAATTCTATTATCGAACTAGACGAACTTTATACTTGATAATTTTTTTTGGTATTTTGTGTTATGTTCGGCTAGGGAGAAGAAGTTCCGCTAAGAATTGCACAATCCAGAGTAATGTTCGGCTAGGGAGTAAAATATAACACCTTGCCGGATGCTGACACCAAGAATTCCTGGTGAAATCTTAAATGTTCGGCTGCCTACAATAAATAATTCGTAACCGAACTTCAGACACAAAAAACCCTATTAAATTGAAAAGGTTCAGTGAAAGTATTAATTATAATCTTAACCGAACTCTTTTGTTGATCTTAGACTTACAAGTTTGATTATTAAATCATATTATCGAGCTAACCGAACTTTCTATTTGATAATATTTTGAAAGTTCGGTAAAGAATCACATTGTTCGGCTACTACCATGAACTCAGAGAGTTCAGCTACCTGTTGTTTATCATCTTACTAGCCGAACTTATCTGATGCTTGCCGAAGCCAAGATATAAAGTTTTATATTTTCACCAAATTTAAGTCAATTCAAGCAACAAAAACACATTAACAAGTATACCGAGTATCCCAAACATTATAATCTAATCTCATAAAAACCCTAATTTTGGGGTTGAGATTGGGTTTTGGGAAGAACACATTCACCATCTAACAAATCATCCATTACCGGATTATTGTGAAAATTGACGAGTAATTTATTTCTTCTATGATTTAAGGTTTAAATTCCTCCTAGTTTGCACTAGAATCTTTTATTCTAAATTTAACAATTACCAAGTCTAAGTTTCAATTTTTTTCTTTCAAAAACTCTTCTTCTCCCTCACAATAATTCTAATTCATTATCCCAAATATTTTATATAAACTAATCTAAGAATAACAATTAACTAAGCTAACTAACTCAAATTATAACCTCCTAATTAAGTAAGGGTATTTTTTCCATTAGTAAAATTATATGGACATGGGGATCTAAAAATTACTTTGTAATGACCTAAGCAAAATGGTGAGAGGGTCCCCTCAAATTCAGAGGGGTCTCTAAAAAACCTTTCATCAAAATACACCGACAGAAAAAACCAACTGATATATGGGTTGGACCACCTTGGGCCCCATCTCTCCATGATTGGTAGGGGCTATTTTTGGACCTACTTGGATCCCACCTATGTATCATCAAGTTGGTTTTTACGTCGGTTTATTTTACATGGGTGTATTGGATCAGGATTTTTATGAATAAAAATAGATTATAGTTTTGCATGAATCTAGTGGATTTATAATGTTTCTTAAAAGAATCCTGGATTCTTGTAGATATATAATTTTTTATTATAATAGACTGAACTTGGAGTAGTTTAGATTTATATAGAGTGAAATAGATTTTTAAGCACCAAGTAGTTTCTCAAAATAAAAGTTACAATACATAAAAATAAAAGAGTTTGGTAAAAGTTTTCATATTCCGGAAATGATGAAGTTTGAAGATGTAATTTAGCAAAAGCAACATATGGAGATGAATGACAGAAAATACAATAATTTTAGAGGAGGAGATGAGCAAGTTAATGAAGGAGAATGTTATTTTTAAAAGAGAAACTCGAAACTCATGACCAACATCATCTTATATCCATGGGAGAGAAATTATTTTTCAATGGAAAAAGATAGTATATCTTGATAAAAAAATATCCAGTACATAAACTATCAAAAGAATCCATGAAACTCTCATGGTTTGAGTTGAGATTGATAAAAGATAATAATATGCATATTTTATCTACAATTATCCTTAAGAATCATTTTATATCATCGGTCCCCTATTATCCTAATAAATCTTAAATAAATTGAATATCTAGGATATTTGTAGAATTTTAAAAAATCTCAATTAAATACCATGAATATTTACTGATTCCACATAAATCTTAAATAAAGACCTAGATATTTTTAGGATATCTAACTATCCTCATAACTCCCAATACAATACGTACACCTTGTTAGGCTTCATGAACATTTTTGAAAATATAAACATGTGAAATCGTATAATTTACTAAAACATATTAAACAAGAATCTCACAAACAGAAAGAGACTTCGACGAGAAACAAAATGTCCAGGTACCTAAGTCTTATACCAGACAAAACCCAAACACCAAACTACAGGTAAATCAATTCAAATATGCCAAAAGAAATCGAAACAGACACCCAATTAAACACAATATCTTTATAGATTTTTAACCACCTTGCTTTCAACAAGAAAACATATTGCGGAGTATTTTCTTAATCAATTACGCTTATTTGTCAGCTCTCTCCTGCTCCAACTGGTAAAATAGCTCACCAGTGTATAATGCTCCAACAGCTTCCTTCTGCAGTAACCCACTCTTGTCCTTGCCAACGATATGGAGAAGTTTCCATCCAAAGAAACTTAAAAACCAATTAAAGTAGTCTTTAGGAACTCGGTTGGCTTTCAATAGACCCCATAACTCATCGTCTGTTAAAGCATTTGCATTAGCTTTTGAATAATGACAGTTTAGCCTTTGAGCAATGAAGCTCAACTGAATTAACTCTCACATGTGTGCTGGAATTGTGTATACTCACACATGTGACTGTCACGCTTATGATGCTCACAGGCTGGCACTACAACCACAAACGTGAGGCTATAAAAGCTGGTGTAGAATATCCTGTAGTTATGCTTTTGTAATGTTCTCTGTATCAACTATTCTGAGAGCTCTTTCTCTCATTCAATAATAAGAATACTTTCATGGTATCAGAGCAGGAACAAATCTGATTTTATTTGCTACTAAGAATTTGTGTTCTTGCATTCTTTCAAGCTTTCATCAATTTCACAGCTAAAGTACATTTCTACAAACAATTTTTCTCTTTAAATCTCTTTTCATTCTTGTTGTTAAGAACATTCAGATTTGTTAATGATTGAGACATTTCTTCCATCAACAATGGAAAATCCAACATCCAACTTGTTCTCCAAGGTCTCACTGAATCATCTAACCAATTTTGTCACACTCAAACTTAAGGATGATAACTACATCACTTGGAGAAACCTGCTGCAACCTGTGATTCAGAAATATAAACTATTGAAATATCTTGATGGAACACTACAATGTCCTGTTCAATTTACCAATCAAAGAAATCAAGCAAATGGAATTGAAAATCCACTATACTCTGACTGGATAGATGAAGATTCCACCATTTGTATGTGGCTAAATTCAACAATTTCTGAAGCAGTCATACCCTACTTCTCCAGATCTACTTCTTCTGCTGAGTTATGGAAGCAAATTGAAGAAAGATTTACCAGAGCCTCTTCTACTCACTCAATACAACTCAGAACAAAACTACTCTCACCCACTCAAGGTAACAAATCAATTCCTTCTCTAATCAGTGAAATAAAGACTTTGACAGACCAATTGGCATCTGCTGGTACAAAGAATTGGTTGTAATTACTCTCAAGGCTCTAAATGAATCTTATATCCCATTTGCAACATCAATGAGACATAGGAATCCACCAGTTACATGCATAGAACTACATAATAATCTCCTCAGTGAAGAAGCAGTGATTCTTGATAGAACAACTGCACTAAAACAAGAAACTGAAGCTAAAGCTTTCTATGCTAGTAACTATAGAGGATATTCAAGAAACAATAAAAATCAATCAAGGAACAACTATAGAGGAAGAGGTTATCATGGAAATAGATTACCCAATTGATAGACACATTTTAGTGTCTAAATTGCACCTTAGTTTCTATTAAGTTAGTATTCGATCTTGCAAATATTACGTGTTTTTATGCTTTTGTAGGTACATTTGAAGAATAAAGATTTGTGGAAAAATTGGCTCAAAAAGTGATAAAGACACCCAAGGACAAGTGTTATTGGCACCCCAAGAATGGATAAGGGACACCCTATGATCGGCCGAGTCAACCCAGCGAGCCAGCGAGTCGACTCAGCCGATTCAACTCATCGGGAAGAACTGGACAGTTCTGGACGTGTTAAATTCAATTGATTCGCAAGTTATTTTGCTTCCAGATTGTTCCACACGTTAATAGATATCTCACACAAGTCAGAAACAGTAAAAAATCCCGTGAAATCAGCTCGGAAATCATGTATGTGGCCGGAATCATGTTCCAATTAGGATTGGGATTTGTGGGTTGTTTGAGAGAGTTCTATTAGGTTTAGAACTCTCTCTAGGGTTTCTACTACCTATATAAACCAAGAGAAGCCAAGAAAAATCGGGAAAAAAAAAGCTTAGAGAAGAAAACAGAGAATTCCGGTCAAGGTTCCGTCGCCGCCGACTAGCTGCTGCTGCACCGGCAGGCTGTTCTTCATCCAGACAGCACCGGAGAAGACGACTCAGCAACATCTACATCTGTTGCTGATTCAAATATTTCTGTTGCTTATTGTTTCAAACCTGTGTTGCTTAAAACTTTCCTGTAACAGCTGAACCTTCTTCTGTAACGCATATACGCGTCTCAAATCAGCTGTTACACCATTATTCAACTTTGTAATCGATATTTTGAGCAATGAAGAGGTCTTTTGAGCAAGTTTTCTCCACCATGAGCTAAGTATATTTACTGGGATGATGGAGGAGGTTTATCTTTCAATTTTATGTGGTAAGTCTATTTTTAATTAATTATTTATAATTCTTTTATTATTATTTGCATGGATTTAAATTAGAAAAAATGGTTTTTATTAAATAGTTGTGTTCTCTTTTGATGGATCATGCTTAGTTGATTACTCTTGATGTCCCATGCTTAGGATTTACAATTATTCTTCTAGAAAACATATTTTTGGCAAACATTGAATTAAATTGTTAAAAAGAATTACATGATTAATCACATAAATTGTTAGAAATAACTGAACCCTGATTCCTAGTTTTCTCCATATTTTCTAAAAATCTTCTCTAGTTTATTTTCCTGATTTTTATTAGTTTAGATTACATCCAATATTTTCTAAAATTGTTACCTTCACAAGTTCGAGAATCGAACACTTTATTTACCACTATTAAAATTACATCAATTTTTGGCGCCGCCGACGCGGACTTGTTTATAGGTTTAGGGTTTTAGATTTATTTTTAGGTTTTTATTTTTATTTTTATTTATTTTACTTTGTTCTATTTTACGTTTCTTTTGGTATTTCTCTTTTTACTACAGGTTGAATTTTTGATCGAAAAGGGAAGTAAGCCAAAGTTTTGGAATTAAAGCTAAAGACTTGGAATTAAAAGGGAAAAGCTTAAAGAACGAAAAAGAAGATCGAAGATTTTATTTGTTTTAAATTATATTTTTAGTTTATTTTAATTAGTTTTAATTAGTTTTGGTTAGTTTAGAAAATTGTATTAGGGTTTTAATTATTTGTGTAATTTTTATTTTATTTTTGGATATTTTATTATTTTTAAAGCCTACGGAAGGGTAGTTTTAAATATTAAACGGTGTGCAGAGAAGGACGACAATTACGATATTGTCTCGGCCCCTCGGGTTCGCACGGTATTGAAAAGGATATTAGTGGCCCGAGTCGACTTCAACGGTTCGTCGCCCGTCTAGTACGGGAGGTAAACTTCGACCAACCCACGAATCTCCTGTCAGTGGGTTTTCTGGACGCCTTTGTATGCATATATGTTGAGGACTGAATATGGAACTTAATTTTTGCATAGTAAAGGGCAAGGACTGGCCATACAAGATAAGGTTTCGGATTTCATCATCGTCTCCTTCTTGCCCGCCTTAGGAAAACGAAACCTACGCGAACCTAAGCCTAAAATCTTGACTAGAAAGAGACATATAGGGTATCGAGCTTATTGGAAAATCGTTCAAAAGGAATGTACGGGTTACTTTATTAGCCTAACTCAAAGAACAGGAAGATTATTTTAAGTTGATTAGAGCCGCCTTGTAACCCAGGGAAAAGTGCCAAAGAGACAGGGGTATCAAAGCTCCATTGAGCTTCTCCTGTTTCTCTTCGACTTAATCTAATTCAGATCGTTCTAAGAGGTTTGCTAAAATTATAACCAGTTGCTTTTTGAAAGAATAGAAGCTGGTCTAGAGACAATCTAAGTGGAACCATCATGCTTGTTGTTTGCTAGATTTAGGTTTGATTTGGTTGAGTCAGGGAACGATTTTGTTTGATTAATTGCTTGTTAGGATTTAATTTTTGCATGCCAAGAACGCCCTTAAGGCGAACTTGGGATAGAGACCCTCAAGGTAGGACTTGTAGTTCATCTTAACCTTGAGAAGCCAACTGAGAGTGAACTAGTCACTCCCGAGACTGTGTCAGCAATGACATCTCTGAAGGATTTGTTGAATCCGACCCGGACCTCACGTCCATCTTGCATCAAGTTAGCCGCTACTGAAGCGAGCTACGAACTGAAACCCAGAATTATCCAGATGCTCCCATTATTCTTAGGAAAAGAAAACGAAAATCCCTATTTTCATGTTAGGGAATTCGAGGAAATATGTAGCATAATCAGAATTAGAGACTTGAATGACGAGTCTATTAAACTTAGATTGTTTCCCTTTTCCTTAAGAGATAAATCCAAGTCGTGGCTGTATAGCTTGGCCCCTCAGTCGATTGAAACCTATACCCAACTTACTTCAGCTTTTATTCAGAAGTTCTTCCTTAGGAACAAAATTTCGTCTGTTAGGCAGAAAATATGCACGTTTTCCCAGCTAGAGGGAGAGTCTCTGTATGTGTATGTAGAAAGGTTCAATGACTTATTG